>JAQQSK010006128.1:0-14582 GCA_028658325.1 Potorous gilbertii
TGGAAGGACTTTGCTTTGGGGGCCCTGCGCTCCTGACTGACCCGAAGCTCGGGGGTCCCGGCTATATGGAAGGACTTTGCTTTGGGGACCCTGCGCTCCTGACTGACCCGAAGCTCGGGGGTCCAGGTTATATGGAAGGACTTTGCTTTGGGGACCCTGAGCTCCTGACTGACCGGAAGCTGCGGGACCCGAATGGACGTCCAGACTGTTTTGCTTAGTTTAGGAGCACGGGGCCCGTCAGCTAGGAGAGAACCTGGCCGTGACTTAGGTCCAACCCGGTCGTTTTGCAGAGGAGGACCAAGGGCCGAGGAGTCGCCTAGCTCCAAGCCCGGCATCGCGCCGCCTCGGCAGCCCCGCTCCCGACACGCTTTCCCGGCTGCTTTAAATGCATCTTTTCCATCCCGGTGCCGTGGGTTGCTCCTCTCCTTTTCTCCTGACTCAGCAGATTCTCCCATCAGGCCTAAGCCCGGCTCGGGGCCCGCCCCGCCCCCGCCGCCTCCCCAGCCTCTCGCCCCCCGGCTCTCTCCGCAGCCGCGAGCCCTAGGGAAAAGGGGAGGAGGGGAGCAAGGCCGGGGAGCGCGCCAGTTCTACTCCGACCGGCTTCCCCAGAGGTCCCGCCTCCTCATCCCTCGTGACTTCTAGGCACCACCCCGCCCCTCGCTCCCGATTGGCCGCTGGGCCCGAGGGGGTGGGAACGGAGCCCCGCTCGGAGACGGGTAGGAGGGGAGCGCGCGTTCCCGAGAGCCGCCGGGTTGCCTCGGCGACGGCGGGGGCGCGCCCCCGGGAGCGCGCCTGGGCGGCTCAATGACAATACTGAGGAGGCGGCAGCGGCGGCGGAGGGTGGCCCGGCTCCCGGCGGGGGAGGAGGAAGGAGAAATTTAAAAGCGTCCGGGAGTAAGGGACGGCTGGGTCGGGGCTGCGAAGGAGAAGAAAAGGAAGCAGAGGACGACGAGGGGGCCGGCCACTCGCCGGTCCAGGTAACGGCCGTAGCTGGAAGAGCGGGGGGTCAGGGGGAGCGGGGCGCGGGGCGGGCCTGCGGGGCTTCGGGCGGGGCCCCGCCCCTCCCCTTCCCTCTTCCTCTTCTCTCTGCCCCCCTCCCACTGCGGGGGGGGCGGGGGCTGGCTCCAAGGCCGCCCCCGCTAGAGAAGGGGCCCTGCCCTGGGGGCGATGGGGGGCGTCACCTCCGTTTCTCCTCCCCCACTCCCATCCTGTCAGGCTCCAGGCCCACGGGAGGCTCTTTTCTGTCCCCAGAGTGAAACTTCCCGAACAGGTAGGGATTTTAAATGGAAGCCAGTGTCCGCGTCCTCCCCCGGCCCCCCACCCGCGCCTTGAGGCTGGGCGTCTCCCCCGGCCCGGCTCCTTAGTCACCTCCACCTGGGCAGAAGCGGGTTGGCCCGGCGCTGGAGAGCGTGCGGTTCCGGCCGCGGCCCCCCGCAGGGAGCCCCGACCCGAGTGTCGGGCGACCCTCCCCCACGCTCCTTCCTCTCCCCACGAGCGGTCAGGCTCGAACTTCCTAGCTCTCTTCCAGAAGGGCCCCCGCGGAGCGCTCCCCTTCCTGCTTCCCACACCGGAGTTCATGCGCTCTGCGAGTTGTGCAAAGTTCTGGGTGTGGACGGAGGCGTGCGGGGAGCATCCCCGGGCCGGGCGTAGCACGCGAGGCCGCGCCTGCCGCCGGTGTGCCCCCTGCGAGGGCCGGGGTCCCGGTGCCCCGCGCCTGGCGGTGTGCGCTGGGCACGCGGGCGGGGGCCGTGCCGTACGCTTCAAGTTACGTTAGGTACAATAAAAGACGCTGGCTCCGAGACACCGAGAGCCGACCCTCCAGGGCAGGGGGCACTCTTTGTTCATTTTGGGGAGAGGACTTTGGGCCGCCGTTTAGTGTTTGAGCTGATGGATGCTACGTAATGGGCTGTCAATCTGCTCCCGTGGAGATCTTTGGTTTGACCGTCCGCAGAGAGCCGTCTGTCAGCTTACTCTTTAAAGTCATTTATTTTTAGTGTAACTTTTGGGCCGGGTAAGTATTGTCTCACCGTTCAGTGGCCGTGTAAAGCGTTTTGGGATATCTGAGACTCTAGGACTTACTGTCAGGATGTTAACGTTGAGAAACCTGTTAAAAGAAATAAAGAATGTGTCAGCAGGAAGTAAAGGTTCAAAATGGAAAGATTGTAGATGGGAAGTAAGGGCAGCAGTAGGAACAAAACACCTTGGGCTTTGGAAGAACTGAGTTTGAATCCAGGCTCCATCACTTACTTCCTTTCGTGTAATGTCTTGGGGACTCCATTCCTTCTTCATCATATGGGAAGGATCGTTGTACTCACTACTTCAAATATGTTATAAGAAATTCTGTAAATTCTAAAATCTAAATAGGAGCTTGTGATGTCCAGTTAAATTCTTTAGCTTGGCATTTGAAGTTCTTTGCACACTGACTCCCTCCTACCTTTCCCACCTTATTTTACGTTACATTGTAACCAGCTAATTTTGTATTCTCTCCCTTGTTTCAGTGCCTTTGCACAGGCAGTTCCTCCTGCTGGGAAAGCAGTACTTCCTCGTAAGGAATCTTTGACTCCTTAGCTCTTACAAGGCTCAGGTACCACTTACGGAAATCTTTGCTAATAGTTCTTAGTCCTCCTTTTGCCCTCAGATTATCTTGTATTTATTTATCTGAGCATATGAATCGTCTCTTCCTTCCCATCCCCCCAACTCCCAAGGAAGCTCTTTGAAGGCAACTACTGGATTTTATTTATTTCTGTTAAGGGCGCATAGTAGAGTTGAATCATCTGGGAGCATGTTGGCTCTACCACCAGAATTGTGAATTTTCCTTTGTAGTTTTGGTATTACACTTTACAAATGTAGAAGTGATACGTGTTCAAGAAACTTTGTGCTATAACTAATGGTTATAAATTTGAAATTGAAATACAGGCCTTTGCATTGTTACAAATCTTTATATAATATAATTATATATATATGTTACTATATATGTAATTATATATTGTAATATATAATATAATATATAATAAGGAATTTAATTGATTTCATTGAGAAGTAGCTGTAGTCTCCTAGCATAGCAGGATTTTCAGTCTACCTAATTTTTATGACAGACCACTTTCAAACTGGTTTCTGATTCCCCAGTATTGTATTTATTCAGTGGGGCAAATACTTGAATGAATATTTCTGGGGAGAATCCAATCTGCAGGGCCTGACGGAAGCAGGAGTGAGAAAGAGGATTATCTGCTACTAGTAACAAATAACTATGCTTTAGTTTTTTTTTACAAAATACTTAATCTGCATCACCTGTTTTCTAACTGGAAAATACAGAAGCTAAACAGGAGGGGAAAAGTTGGACCAAACTATCCACGGTAGGGCCAGTTACTCAGAGCGCATGAAGAAGCCTTCGTGGCGGAGTTTGTGAGCCATTTGATGATGGTGGTCTCTCAGCCTGATTCCAAAAAACTGTTTAACCTTGCTCTATCTGACAAGTATATGTGATCTCTGATCCTAAATTTTGCTGGGACGGTAAGTGCCATTAATGAACTATTCAGTTATGGTATGTGGAACACATGTATATATTTATGCCTCCCTAGGAATACAGATCATAGGGATTGATTGCTAGATGACTTGGGTAGATTGTGGAGTGGGTATGTATTTGTACTGTTAGATGAATGAGGTAGTAAATGCCTAAGAAGGAAGATGATTGGGTTGTTAGTATGAACACAGGATGACAGTTGTTCCTTAACTTCAGATTGATCGCAACAGTTGTACAGTGCCTAACTATTAACAGTTTTCTTGAGTGATCTTCATCAAGGTTTGAAACTCTGGAAGCCTTTTTAAGTTTTCCTTTAAAAAAAAAACCAAGCCAACAGAATGCAAAGGTGCTGTTTACATGTGCTGTTTTATTTTGTGGTTTTTTTTTGTGTGTGTGTGAAACCTGCACAGAATTACAATTTGAAATTGCTATATTTCTAGCCTATTAGCTGAAAAAGTTGGCATTGATTTTAAAAAAGGATCAGATAAAACAATTACAATTGAAATAATTGTAAACTTTTTCATCATAAAATCTTCAAATAAAAAATGGACAATTAATGCTATTTCAAAGAAATCTGATGGAAATCCTCTATATTAATGCTGTTGTTGTTGTTCAGTTGTGTCTCTTTGGAGTTCTCTTGGCAGAGCTGCTGGAGTGGTTTGCCATTACCTTCTCCAGTATATTTAGGCAGAGTTTAGATGACTTGCCCAGGGTCATATAGCTAGTATGTATGTATTATACATACACACAGATACAAAAAAGTATGGATATATGTAAATGTATATATGTATATATATGTATAATATACACATACATATACTTATGTATGCATGTGCGCATATGTGTATGTGTGTATATGTACACACACATATACCATCAAGCATATTTAAATTTGACCAGGACCAATCAACTAACAAGCAAATAAATAAAATAAAATAAAAATAAGATATAAAGAAAAAGCTAAATAGTGCCTACTCTTAAGGAACTTAAATTCAAATGGAGGCGAAAACATGTACACACCCACATATACACACACACACACACACACGCACGCACGCACGCATGTATAAACATACAGAGTGGATACAAGGTAACTTTAGAGGGGAAGGCACAAACAGGGTGATTGGGAAAGTACTCTTGTAGAAGACAGCACTTGATCTGATCTTGAAGGGAGCCAAGGATAAGAGATTGGGAGATGATAAGAGAAAAAGCGAATATTTTAGGCACGGGGGACAGCCAATACCAAGGTTTAAAAGTGGGAGATGGAACGTGAGGAACAGCGAGAAGGGAGTAATGTGTAACACTGGAAAGGTAGGGGAAGGCCAGATTATGAAAAACTTTAAATGCCAAACAGAAGAATTTATACTTGCTTGTAGAGGATGCCAGGAGCTAGTGGAGTTTATTGAGTAGGGCAATGACATGGTCTCCAGAAAACGAATTTGGCATCTGTGTGGAGGACGGATTGGAAGAGGGAAAGATGAGGCAGGATAAGGGAGGAAGATGGATGAGGGCATAAACTAGGGTGGTGTCTGTGTTTTTGGAGAGAAAGGGACATAGAGGAGCTCTTCTTTTAGACTAATTAGTACATACGGTTTTTAAAATTCAGTGTTTTTATGTTATTTAGGGTAAAAGGACAGAGATGGAAGGAACTTTAGAAATCATTTAGCTTAACCCATCATTCCTTTTAATAGCAACATAGATGGAGATGGGAAGGAGCCTATAGGCTATCTAGAACAACCCCTCTTATTTTGTATATGCCTTTGGAAGTTGTTTCTTGCCCACAGTCACATAAGTGAGTAAGCATTATCTTTGAGATTTTATGAATCCAGGGCCTCTGACTCATAGGCAGTGCTTTTTCCATTTCCCATAACCTTCTCTCCACTGCCCTCAATTTTACATGTGAAGAAACTGAAGCCCAGAGACAGTGAGTTGCACAAGATTACACAAGTGTAAGTAGTACTGTTGAGTTTCATATTCAGGTCCTTTGATTCTAAATTCTCTTTTCTTTCTACTGCATGATGTTTTCTTTATCACATTTCCCATTGTATCCTGAAGGATGTATTTGGCTGTTATTTCCTTACATTCTCAGTAGAGTATTTATTTTTGTGGTTGTATAGTCACTTCAGTCATGTCTGACTCTTTGTGACCCCATTTAGGGCTTTCTTGGCAAAGTAACTGGAGTGGTTTGTCATTTCCCTTCTCTCCATTGTTTTACAGATGAGAAAATTGAGGAAGCAGGGATAAGTGACTTACCCAGGGTCACACAGCTAGTAAATTTCTGAGACTGGATTTGAACTCAGGTTTTCCTGATTTCAGGCCTTTATCCACTGCATCACCTAGTTGCCCTCAGTAGAGTATAGTGTGTGTTTAGACACTAAAAGAAGATACTTTTAAATGAGCACGCAAAGTTGAAGGAAAATTTTGTCTTGTTTGCCTGTAATGCCTTGCACATAGTAGGTCCTTGATAAGTATCAGTTGTTATTTTTTGTTTAGTCCAGACATTTTTGTACCTCTTCTCTCTTTCTTTTTGCCCTGACCTATATATGTTTTCATTATTTGTAAGGTTATATTAAGAGGTTAAAGCGGAGCTGGAGTTTTTACTGTGTTGGTGCTTTTTAATGGATGTACTTTGCAGTTTAGGATTTTTTACTTATGGGCTCTAGCACCAAATGCTAAAATGATTCAGTTAAATAGCCAGAGGTGCAGTAGCTTTAGGGGTTTAAAAATTGAGCTTCATTTTAATATTTATGCGATCACTAGACTTAGATATATAGATTTCCAACCCTCTAAACAAGTTGATAAAAAGAGTGATACCAAAAGGATTTACTTGGAGTGTTTTTAACTGGAAAACTAGTAGTTGGCAAAGTGGCGTACTTCACTCTTGGGAAACAGAAACTTCTTTTTCACCTTTTATCTTGTAACAGTAAATTCTTACCTCACCAGTCTTTCTCCTTTTTTCCTCTTAAAAGCTGTTGGAAACTACAGTAATGCCTCAAATCAATCATAAATTATGTGTGTTTGTGACCAGTGACAGACCACTGTTTCTTTTACTTCCTCATCTGTGGAAGTTTTTCATTTTTTTTTACAGCCAAATTGTGAGTGCATTAAAATTTACTTAGTCTTCCATCATTGGGCCTTTCCCTCCATTTGGTGTTGACTAGCTCCTACTATTCAGGAGCTCTGAGGGTCCACTTATTTTCTCTTTATCATATTTTCCCTAAATTATTTGCATTCGTCCCTAAGTCTTTGCGTTAAATCAGATTTAACTGGGGTTATGAAAGGGGGAGGTAAGAGTAAAGGGGTTCAGTTTTAAAATTTGCCTCCCTTGGTTCTGTCATCAGAAGTTGTTGAACGTTAGTACCTCTGTACTGTGCCTGTACCTATCCCTGAAGCCACAAATAAATCCAAAATTCTGGTGGTGTACCCAACAGTAGGTTCCTAGATATTATGTTATAATAAACAAATAACTCATATTTTTGTGCTTCACCTTTTTTATAGTACTTTTACTCTTAATCCAGTATGGTAGTTAGTGTAAGTGTTATTATTTTTGTTGTACCAGACATGAGAAAATCAGATGTCAGTAATTTGTTGCTCATTGATTATACTTTTAGTGGAAATTAGGGTTTTCAGTGTGTTACCTCAACCAACATTTATGTTTTACATTTTTTTTAAATGGTGGAATGCCATTAAAGGAATTTTATGCATCAGTATAATCAGGTGGTGGATTTGGGGAATGAGATAAGGAGGATTACTGCTAATTTTATTTGGTTGTAGTTTTTTTTTTTTGAGGCAGGGAGACAAAGTGGAAAAAATCTCTTATCTTTTAGTCACTGACATCTTTTATATAAATGTGTAGATTTTTGTAAAGTTTCTAAATTAGTTTCTAAATTGTCATTCTTCCCATGAAAAACCTTTCATATTCCACAGGAGAAATAATTTTTCTCTCCAAAATCATTTTGTTAAATGTGAGGGTAAAAGCATACATATCTGATCCTAAAAGTGTGGAGATAGTTTTGCAAAGCAGCAAACTGGGGAAGGGTGATTAACATCTTGAAAGGCATTGATAATTAGTGATTTCCTGGATTGAAGAGCAGCTAGGCAGTTGGTTGGTGCAGTAAGTGGAATTCTGAGCCTGGAATCAGGAAGACCAGAATTCAGATAGAGCCGTCCACATTTATTAGCTAGGTTACCCTAAGCCAGTCACTTAATTTCTGTTTTCCTCATTTTCCTCATCTATAAAAGATTATAATAGCACTTTTCTCCCTGGGTTGTTGTGGTGATTGAACGAGGCATTTCTAAAGCGCTTAACACAGGATCTGGCACGTAGTAGGTGCTACATAAATGCTTATTCTGTTTGCCTTCCTTTATCTAAAGTAAGTTGTGCTTGGCTGGGGCAGTTTTTCCCAGGCTTCTAATGTTTACATGAGAAGCTCAGAAGAAAGTATTTTGAGAAATGTTATTTCTATGGGAAATGGAAATATATTATTTTCAGGCATTTGCTTGAGCAAAAAGGAGTGGTGAAATGAGGTGTTGTTGGCTTGTCTAATTTCAGAAAAGCAGGAATTTTAGATTGAGTTATAAAGGATCTATCGTCTGTTGGCCAGGATGCTTAACTTTAAATGCTGGCAAAATTCTTGAACATATCTTGAATTAAAAGGTTGGTTAGTGAGCATCTAGAAAAGAAAGCAGTGATTGCAAAAAAATCAGCATGACTGTCAAGAATAGATCGTAGATGTGGAGCTTGAAAGAACCTTGGAGGCTTTTTAATGCAACCTCTTTATGTGCCAGAGGAACCTTGAGAACCACAGGAGTGAAGTGACTTGCCAAAGGTTGAAAAGGAAGAAAGTAGCAGAACCAAGATTGGAACTCAGACCTTTTGATTCACCCCAGGGCTATTTTCACTGGATGGTCATATCTAACTAACCTTACTTCCCTTTTTAACAGTTACTAAGTGGTAGTTCGGGATACAAGGCAGTTAGGTGTCGTAGTGGATAGAAGGCTGGATCTGGCATAGGGAAGATACTACCTGTGTGACTCTAGGCAAGTCACTTAGCTTCTGTCAGCCTCAGTTTTCTCATCTGTAACATCTGTAACATCTCATTTGCAAAGCACTTTGCAAACCTTAAAACGTTATACGAATTTTAACTATTATATAGTTTACCTAGATTTTAGCAGAACATTGGACAAACTTTGTTTACTTTTTCTGTGGTAAAGATTGTAAGGAACACTGGAACTGGATTCAGTGGCCCTGTCTTCAGATCCCAGCTTTGTCACTTAACCTCCCTGGGTCTCAGTTTCTTCATCTCTAAATGAGGGAGTTGGACTAGATGGCCTTTGAGATCCCTTCCAGCTTTAAGTGTATGTTTCTGGATACTTTAAGGACTCTTAAATAATCTAGTTAGCTGACTTCTGAACTGGTAGAATGACTGGACTCAAAGAGTAGTCAATAATGGTTCAGTGTCAGTTTGGAAGGGATCTTATAGAATGCCCCAGGGATCTTGGTTTGACTTATCTGCTGTTTAATATATTTATCAGTGACCTGGAAAAAATATAATATATTTATCAAATTTCTAGATGTCACAAAGCTAGATAATATGCTCAACTCCTTGAATGACCGAATTCCAGAGTGTTTCTGAAAACTATGATGTACTTGTACTGAGTCTAATAAAAAGAAATTTAATAGGAATGAATATAAAATCTTATGCTTTGTTAAATCAGCTTCTCAAACACACAGTAAGGAAGCATAGATAGATGTTAGTTGGCAGCCAACAAAGCTAATTCATTCTTGGGCTGTAGTGAGAGAGCGATAGTGTTCTAGACTAAAGAGGTCATATAGTCACCTCCTGTTTGATATCTTCTCTAATAAAATGTAAACTCTTTGAGGCACACAGCTGGTGCTTAATAAATACTTGTTTGATACAGCTCTGTACTTTGTCCTGTTTAGTTCACATCTGGAATATTATATTCCATTTTGGGAAGGACATTAGTAAGGTGGAGAATGTCCAGAGGAAGATAGCCATGATAGTCAAGAATTATAATTAAACTAAATGAGAATTGGTGGAAAGAACTGAGGATATTTAGTGTGTTAATTAGAAGACTTAGCAGGGACTTTGAAGGATTTAGAAGACTATACTGTGGTGAAAGGATTGATCCTGTTCTGCTTGGTATCAGAAGGCAGATCTGCAAGCATTGGGTGGATGATGCAGTGGAAGCAACCGCTTCAAGAGGTAATTAATTGTTCTCCCTTATTAGAGAGTTCCAGTGGTCATTTGTTGGTTTCTTATTTAGTTACAAGTTCAGCTAGATGTCCTCTGACAGCACAGCCTAGCCTATGTTCACAAAAAACTGGAAGGACTTTATTGATAGAATTAAAAGAATTAGAGATTATCTTTTTTAACCATCATTTTACATGAGGAGAAACTGATGAATAAATACCTACCCTCAGATTGTAAGCAGTACACCAGGTATTTTAATGAAGGTCACTGGGGAAATGGAGTTAATTCAAATTTTCTATTTCCCAGATAGTGGTAGCCTACATGAAGGAGATATGGAGAGGAAACATTTTTTTTGGTTAGTTTTTTATCAGTTTATGGGAGGGGCTACAATGTAAGTGGGAAAAATACTTGAATAAGTAAAATGACTGGTTTTATTTAGTTCCCATTGTGAATGCCATTTCAAGTTTGCTGTGCTTTAATAAAATCTGATTAAGAAAATGCCTTACAGATAATTAGATTAAGAAGTGATTATTTTAATGTGGAGAGGCAACATTAAAGCTTATGTGTCATTTGATTCTCAACATGATATATCCTAGTATAATTTTAACGTACTTATTAATTTACTTGTAAAATCTCTTTGACTTATTGCCAATTTAGATAAAGTCCTAAGAACATAATTTATTTTGCTTTGTTAAAAAGGCCCTCTGATCTCCTGCAGGAATTCAGGCTGATAAGGCATTGACTATAGGACAGGTTTTATTTAATGTGATATAAAAACCCAAAAATGTAAAGTGGATCATGCCTGAGTTCATAGACTGTCAAGAAAACTCTCCTTCCCTTTCCAAAGGAACTGATATAGTCCTTACCTGGACTCCCAGACCAGCAGCGGGTATAGATGTGGATTGTTGCTCAGTGAATATGATTCTTGCAGAAATCGCAAATGATGCAGTGGTCTTGAGTACTATCTAGAACAAAGTCCTAACTCTATGCTGTCTCTTCATCTTTCTGTCTGGAATTGACAGAGCATGTAAGGACCATGTGAAACTGACAGCCTTTTTTCAGCTTTTGCATACAAGCATAACAGTACAAAGAACGCTGAATTTGGAGTCAGAGAATCTCAATTTGAATCCAGGCTATTCTGCTGTCAGCTTGGGGCAATTCATTTAACCTTTATGGGCCACAGTTTTCTTCTCTGTGAAATTGAGGGGATTGGAATAAACTCTTAATTTACCTTTCATTCCTAAATCCTATAATCTATTTATTAGCTGTATGGTTATAAGTGAGTTACTTAACCTTTCTGAGGCTCAAATTCTCCGTCTATAAAACAGGAATAATACTTTACTGAGTTGTCTTGAGGAAAGCTTTGTAAAATGTAAAGAAATAGGCCAGAGTGAATTATTTTAACACAGCTCTTTTTGAGTTTGTCCTAGGTTTTTAGAGATTAGCAACAGCATAGATCTTCATGTTGGGTATAGACATTCCAGGAGGCACATAAAATATTCTATTGACATGCAAGAAGGAAAATTAGAACTTCTGTTTATATTTATTTTACTGTTTATTTAAAAAATAAGAAATTTAGTTTGACTAATATTTAATCTGTAGATGAAAATTTAGCCCCTCACAGTGAGTCATGTATGGTTTTCAGGGTGTCCTGAGGAAAGGTTGGGAGTTTCACAGTATGAAGGGTTGAGTCATTTATTTGCTTTCAGTGTATTGTGTATATTGCAGTTTATATGTGCCTGACTAAGTGGGTTTTTGGATTATATGATCTAATTTTAGCCAAATTAACTCTGAATAAGATACACAACAGCTAAAAAAAGTTTCTGGCAAAGAAACTGAATGAATTATGAATGTAAAATATAAATATATATAAAATATAAAATAAAATAAAAAGTATAAAATATTGAATGAGTCACCAGATGATGAATATTTTGGCCACAGCCACTCATGAAATATACATTTTCTGTCAGAAACATTTCTCTTTCTGGTCACCTAGGTTTGCACCTTCAGAGTAACCCTCAACTCCCGATTCTCTCACGCTCTTCCCTCATCTGCCTATCTATCTAATCGGTTAGTCTCCTAGTCTTGTTTCTGTCACCTCCATAGCATCTCTGACATCCATCCTCTCATCTTTACACACTCTGGTTTCAGGTCCTCATCACTTTTTTACCTAGATGTGGTAGTAGCTTCTAAAATTGGCCTTTCTGCCTCAAGCCCCTCTCCTCTCCAATTTATCCTTCTCTGGGCAACCAAGGTGGTATGTTTCTAAAAGTGCAGGTCTGACCATGTCAGTGTGTTACTTAATAAATACCAGTGGTTCTCCTTTGGTTTTTAGGATCAAATACAGACTCCTGTGTTTGACATTTAAAGCCCTTTAACAACTTGGCTGTAACTTAAAACTTGTTGAGGCCAATTGCATATTATGCCTTTTCACAAATGCCACAGTCCAGCTAAACTGGCTTTCTTATTCTTCTTTATATGAGACACTCCTTTCATCTCAGTGTCTTTCCACAAACTGTCACTGATGTCTGGAATGTACTCCCTCCTTATCTCTACCTTCAAGAACCCCTAGATTCCTTCTGAGCTCGTCAGACCACTTTTGCATGAAGCTTTTCTTTTTCTCCCTCCTTCTTTCCCCCTACTATTACGTTATATATCTTTTTAATATAGGTATGTATGTGTATGTACTTTTTAATCTTTTCTAATAGAATGTAAACTCCTTGGGGGCAGGAACTATTTAATATTTGTATGCAAATAGTAGGCACTTAATAAGGGCTTGTTGATCTGTTTCCTAAGGCTTAGAAGAATTTGTGATCTCTCTCAGTACAGGGACTGCAGACAACGTACGAAATCACATCTGCTAAAGAATATTGTTTAGAGAGAAAGGTTTGTGATGAGGAGTTTTATTACTTAGTTTAGACATGTTTTTCGCAAGCAATAAGGACAGCCTTATAGAGGACTTTAAAAAAGGAGCCTTAACGGAAAAGTTTAAAGTTTTTATGGACATTAATTCCATAATTTGAATTAATGATAGCCAGTAGCCAAGCTTTTGTTAACTTGGTATTAAGGATATCAGAATTTAAGGTTTAAATTTTTTTTTTAGCTCCTGTTATACTGGGGATGCGGATATGGATGAATGCCCAATTCTTCAATTTCACATTGAAAACTAGGTTACATAACTTACTTGACCAAGCAATGTTGTAGTTTGGATCAGATCTTTTTTGCTTCGTTTGCAGTTGGATATTTCCACGATCTTAATCTTATAACTAAGAGATATATGAAAATCCTTTAAAATATTTCAGTTAGAAAGTTATTTTTGGGAAAATTCCCCAGGCTGAAGTTTTTGTATCTGCCTAACAAAGAATTGTTAGCTTTTCTAGGTAAATGGGCACCTGCCGTTGTCCAGTTTTTGATTGTTTTAAAAGGGATTTGAAGGTCTGAAGAATCTGGGTGACAGGGAGAAGTTTGTGTAGTGAGCCAGAGCCAGGAGAACCTTTCTGGGCTCCTGTCACCACTCCTCACGCTTACTATTCTTAAGTTTCTGTGTCAGGGATTTGAGAACAACCAGCATGTGAACATTTTTCATGTACGCAGAATAAAAAAGGGCTGATTTAAACCACGAGCTTCCCTTAAATATTTTTAGAGTGTCGGATTTAACATAGCGTTGACAAATTTGTCCTGTTTGTCTCTCCTCCTTCATGTTTTGTGCTGTTTGAAAAATGGTGTTCCTCCCTCCTAATCACACTTGCCTTCCATTAGAAACCTTCCCTTGTAACAAATGATCATGGTCAAAAGAAATTCATGTATCCGGTCTGTCTGAAAGTGTATATCTCATTCTGGGCCTCTCGTCCGTTATCTGTCTGATAGGAGATGGAAGGCATGAAGTCATTGTTGATCTTTGCTTTGATCAGAGTTCTAAAAATTTTCAGACTTGTTTTCTTTTATATTATTTTGGTTATTATGGAACTTGTTTTCTTGGCTCAACTCACTTCATTCTGCACTAGTTCTCAAGTGTGGTAGAAATGTGTCTACTAGGTAGGTGGGGCTAATTTGTCCTTTAGAGGTATGAAAAGCTGTACTCAAGACTTCATTGGCTCAGTAGACTAAAGCTTCTGGCTGTCGACGTAGCTTCCTGGTGGACCACTAGGATAAAGGAGAAAAGAGAAAGGATAAAGTTGCTCTTCCTTTAGACCACTAACTGACCTCCATAACCAACAAAAATGCAAGGAAATTGCACCCAATCAAATCTGTGTTGAATATCCTTTCCTTGCTGTGGTTAAGTAAACCTTTCTTTTGCTTTGGGTTTATGAGTGTTGCATTTCATTACAGTACTGAACCTGAGGTACTTACCAGAGTAGCCTGAGTCAGGCCTGGCACACAGCACCATTTATTACAGTGAGAATATTTCATTAATCCATGTGTCATAATTTGTTCAATCATTCCTCACTTAATAGAAGGAAGAAAGAAAGGAAGGAAACAGACATTTGTTAGGTGCCAGGTACTGTGCTAAGCACTTTAAAAAATATTATCTGTTTTGACTCTCACAACAATGGTGCAAGGTAGGTAATATTATCCCCATTTAACAACTGAAGAGAATGAGGCACAGAAATTTTAAATGACTTGTCTAGGGGCACCAAGGCCCAGAGCGTTCAGCTAGTTAAGTATCTAAGGCTTAATTTGAATTCAGGTGTCCCAGACTTCAGGCCCAGCTCACTGTGCCACCAAGTTGATGGGTGCCCATTTTATTTCCAGTTCTTTACTACAACAAAAAGCTGTGTAAGGGTTTTTGTATTCACAGGTTCTTTTCCTTTATATTTGAGCTCTTTGGCATATATACTTAGTGTAAG
>JAQQSK010006129.1:0-14582 GCA_028658325.1 Potorous gilbertii
AATTAACTTCTCAAGGAAATAACCATCTATGGTCTTAGTTTTTTTCCCTTTTCTAGGCATTTTCCCAGCCAGTTACTTGACTTCAGAGAGTCCTCTCCAACCCCTGGCCCAGATAAGCCCAGGAGTGCTTGGGGTCTGAGATTCAAATGATGCTCCCCAGCCTCAGGGCCTGACTGCTCTTCAATGGGGGCTTATCTGCTGGTTCTCAGGTGGGGGCAGGGCCGCCTCTCAGGCTCAGTTCCCTCAGGGGGTTTACACAGAGATCCTTTGTAGTGGAGCTGGGGTGGAGCTCCAGGCCGCTCTGGGAATCTCTGGCTGAGCTGCCTCTGCCTCTGCCGCAGCGGCCGCTTCCCAGGGGGTCCAAGTCCCAGAGATCCCCCTCTCTCCTCTCAGCCCGTCTCTCTCACTGACCTGTGCATCTATGGGTGGACGGGCCTTCGTGGTCGCCGGAGATTCAGGTCCCTGATGCCTGCTGGGCTCTGCTCGCTCCTCTCAGAGCCGCGTGGCCGGGGCGGGGGAGGGGAGCGCTGGGCCGGGCAGGGCTCCGCTCCTGTCCAGGGTACCTTTGCGGTCGGTTCTTCAGGGCTCTCTGCAGCAGAAATCTCCTTCACTGTGTTGCTGCACGGCCTCCTCTGCTCCAGAATTTGTCAGGCGTTCTTTTTACAGGAAATCTATGGGCTGTGGGTTCGGACCTAGCATAGGTGAGTCTTTCTTCTCCGCCATCTTGGCTCCGCCCCCCGCCTTCATAGTTTTAATAGGATTATGTCCAGAACCAGGAAAAATTGTTGCTCACGACAACAAAAATGAAACCTGTCTTACCTCCCTGCTGCTCTCAGGTTGGTAACTGTTCGTATCAGTCTTCAGGCCTGAAAACTGATGTCTTGGTAACGTTCTTAAAATGAAAAAAATGGCTTGACCTCACGATTCTGGTCACAGCTTATCTTGTGTTCTCCACCTCCCCCAACACAAAGTTTAGAAAAATCTGTCAGATGTAAGATAAGGAAAAAAGAATTATAGCTAGCAGATTTAGAGGAAGGTAGAGATACCAGTTTTGTTGGACTTTGTACCAGGAATATTCAATTTAGGCAGCAGTCATAGATGCAAAATTTGGCTTTGAAATTCATCCTGAATGATTCACTTTGACAGCCACAAAGAGAAATATAGCATCTACCTAATGCTTTACTAGTATTTTTAAACAAGCTTTATTCCTTAGTTTAACACTATTTCATTTCCGTTTGGAAAATCTAAATTATCTCCTCCTTCCAGACAATTTGACATAAGCCTAAATCAGTTCAATGTCTCCATTTCATCTGGGAGAGTCACTTGGAGGAATTTGATGAAAGCAATGAAGTATATTCTCTCTCTCTCTCTCTCTCTCTCTCTCTCTCTCTCTCTCTCTCTCCCTCTTTCTCTGTCTCTTTATCTTTAATATAAAGAAGTGATTGGTGAGTAAGGTTAGCGAGCTCACTCTCCACTATCTGACACTAATTTTCTCAAAATAATTGTCTTCTTTTTTTATATATTGCCTTATTTAAGTATTTTTAGCTATTCCATCTTATTCTATACATTTCCACATCTTTACTTAAGCTATTTTTATTAATTTATTCATACGTACAGTGATCATCACGCATTTGTGTCGTAATTTGTCACTAACGGAAATGTTAGGAAATATGTCTCCACCAGGACCCCAAATGACAGTTCTTTAAAATTACCTGCAGTCTCAAAAGTGAAACAACAAATTAGATTTTAAAGATCTCAGGTTTTACAACTTTTATCATGTTCAGTTATGCTGCTGATTGCCAATACCAATGTCCTTCTCATGATCTATTATGCCAATGATAAATCTATGATTTATCACCATAGATCATGATTTATCACCAAAGTCAGTTACCTTGAAGTGTTTAAAAGACTGTGGCATGAAGAGGGATTGGACTTATTCTAATTGACTGGAGCCAACCAAAATCTATATATAGAAATTGCAAAGAACGAAATTTAGGTTTAATGTCAGGAATAACTTCCTAACAATTAAGTTGTACAATAAAGTGGAAAGACTCACCTTAAGAGGTGGTGGGAGGGTCCCTCAACCTTGAACATCTTCTAGTAAAAACTGGATAAACGTTTGTCAGTTTTCTTGGGGTCAGAGAGTTCTTTTAAGGATGAGTTGACCACTGAGATCACTTCTAGTTTGCCTATTCTGTGGTTCTATCACATTGAGACAGCAGTGACATACAGCTGTGACAAACATCTGTTTCCTGAACATAATTTCTGTCTCTGCTGATAATTAACCATTTTGAAGTCTGGACCTTTTATCTTCTTGAGGTACAAAACTTTTATGAAGGAAAGTCTTTTCATTAATGCAGATCTGCATCCGTACTGCAACCTGTCTGAAAAGCTTATTATTGTAGAGCAATGCCTAGAACACTAAAAGGTTAAATGACTTGTCCAGGATAGCTGAGCTCAGCTGTCAGAGGCTAGACTTGAACCTTCCTGGGTCAGAGGTCTGAATATCTACCACACTGGAAAGAATCACTGGGAATGTTAAACACAACCAACCATCAGGGGAAAAAAGGGGGAAAATATGAGAGAAAAGAAAGGGGAAAGTGTTCTCAAAAGAACTCCAAAATAAATCTTTAAAAATAAAATTCCTGTAATTATTTTACTTATTTTTAATCATCTAATACTCTCAATAGGACTTACAAGATATAAAAAAACTGATACATTTATATATATATATATATATATATAATTATAACTGATCAGTGTATAGAAAATATAAAAAGAAATTATCTCCTGGTTTGTTTTTGTTTTCTCATTCAAAATGCTAATTCAGTGGATGTTACTGGGGATACTCCTATAAGAAGAGGGGAAAGAATTGTAAATTGTAGAGGTGCCCATCAATTGGAGGATGGCTGAACAAATTGTGGTATATGTTTGTGATAGAATACTACTGTGCTAAAAGAAATGATGAGCTTCATGATCTTAGAAAAACATGGATACAGAAAATAATAGAGAGTGAAATAAGCACAACCAAGAGAATGTTGAATACTATAACAGCAATATTGTTTTATGAACAACTTTGAGTGAAAAAGTTACTTTGACTATTATAAATACCCAAATGAACTATAAAGGACATATGCAGAAAGTCACTATCTGCATCTAAGAAAAAAATGATAAATAGAAGTATGTATGGAATAAGTTTACATATATGTGTATGCATATATATGTATATACACTTACATATATGCATACACACATCCCTATTTGTGTCTAAATTCAGTCATCTGGGGGGAGGGAAGAAGGAGAAAAATTTACCTGATAATTTTGTTGATACTTGAAAAAAATAGCAAATTGTGCATAGTAGATTTGAAGTTTCATATACAATCATCTCTTTGCATTATACTATTTTATGGAAGTGCTTGTTTTATTAAGTTAAAAATAAAATAAAATAAAATAATAGTGGCCAACCTAGACAATAATCCCCACCCCAGTTAAAGTAAGTGACAAACTGCTATGTCCTGATGTCACTTGTAACCAGGTGAGACACATCTTGTTGGTTCACTAGTGAACAAGGCCTGAACTCCTCTGTGGAATCAATTATTCATAGGTTTTAGAGAACCTGGACACCTGGAGGGATGTTGCACAAGAATTCTGTTTGAATTGGTCAAAGGACTTGGGCATGCCCTGTGGACTTGTATAAAGCTACAAGGTAATTGGAAAATAAGGGATTTGAATGAGTAGCTAGCCAGGAGAGAGCCTTTAGCCAAGTCATTGAGAAGGAATAGTTTAGAGAGGGGAAGAGGGTAGCCTGATCTTGGCCTCAGATCTGATCTTTCTCCTCATCCCCACCCTCTTTACACCATCCTAACTTCACCACAAGAAGACCTTGTGAAATTTGGAGGACCAGAGGATGTGGACTTTCATTACCGTTCTCGCTGTGTACCCAGGACAGAGGGTAGTTGGCATGAGTGTCTTCAACAGTTGCTGAGAGCAACCTAGACATACTGAGTAAAGACAGCTTTAGTATTGCACCAGGAGCCCAGCCTAAGGGGCAACTTCATAAGCACACTTGCCCCAACAAAGTGTGTGTGTGAGAGAGCTCCCAGCAGCCTGAAGCTATGAGTTATCCTTTTGGCATAACATATGCTTTAAGTCCATTATGCTTTCCTTGGACTCTGCATGTGCTGATGAAAGAGTGAACCACAGATTATTGGGTTCTGTTTTTTGCTGTTCCTACGGTTTCCCTTCAGTAAATGCCTCTTTCTGAGAGCTAATTAAGTCTGGCTAACTAACTGATATCAACTGATAACTGAGGGGAAGATGCATACCAAATTTGTAGGGCTTACAATCTATAGCATTAGAAAAATGATCCCAACACCCTCAGGGATACCCGCAGTATCATAATGGGCACAGCAGCTGTGCCCTGGGGACACAGGCTGCCAGTGGGAGTGGGAGTGGGAGTGGGAGTTGGCAAGGTGGGTCCAGCATATTTGCTATGCTACTGTGTCTTGAACACTCTGCTAGATACCAGGAGGGATTCCAAGATGAAAAATGCAAAACCCTCCGGAAACATGATCTGGTAGGAGAGATAAGACAGAAATAGCAACTATAATACAAAGCAGACTATGATGTACATATAAAAAAGGCATTTTGAGGAGTCAGAGGAAGAAGAATTCTTATCTAACTTGGATAGAGGAGGAGAAGAAATCAGGGAAGGCTACAAGAAGGAAGTGCTTATTTGAGCTAGACTTCAAGGGATGGGTAGGAAGATTGGATTTAAATTCCAGGGATATATGGTGCCCAAAAGTGCTCAAAATTACATGTAAATTTTACATCTTCTAATAGAGAGTGTAAATTAAAATTTTAAAACAGACTTTTAATTCTTCATGCTATCTCTTAGATAGTTAAATAATTTAAGGCTGACTTTCATTGGTGGGAGAAGAGACACTGGCCAGCAATCAGTTAGTTTTGCAAATAGATTAAAACCTTCTGGCTGTCCACCACATTTATTTCGTTATTTATTTTTAAACAGACCCCTTCACTTGCCGTCCCTCAGGCTGCAAGAAGAATAAAAGTCATTCATGAAAACCTTTCCTGATTTCCAACTCAGAAGCTGGAAGTAGAAGCAGCCAGTTGTGTTTGGCCTAAGGCAGTCAGCTAGCAATTTGGGCACTTAACCAGAAGATTGGCTTGGCTGGATTGCCCTTTGGTTGGGCTGCTACTCACAATAAACAGACTCAATTCATAACCTGAATCAATGAGCATGCTCTGAAATAATAGGAGGAAATGAAATGACAGCCAGCATTTTTTTTACACATATACTAAATAAAAACAGTTTGCTTAGGCTGAAAACCTCTGTGGTTGGGGAATAATTTACAAATTAACAAACAATTGCTAGTCAAATTGCCATATTCTAGATCATTTTATCAGTTATACAAGAAGAGACTTGGGAAACCATGACTTAGGTTAGTGTTTAATGATAGGATTATTACTACGTATGACCTAAATGGTATGAGATGTTTAAGTTAAATAAAGCAAAGAGAAATGTGTATGTAATCTCTTTAAAATGTACAGTGGATTAAAAAAATCATTTACAAATATTGGACCTCCTTTTATATGGAAATGCACTTCTCTCGCTGATGTTTATGGTAATTCTCTCTACAACAGCATATACTGTACACACATAACGGTAATTTTAGAGTACAAACATATCAATCACAATTTGTACATATAATTTTAGAAGACATAGCATGCTGTACAGTGTCTCTAAGGAATGTGTTTGTTCTGCAAAGAAATGAAATGCAGTGCCACAATAAATGTTACTGAACAGAATGTCACTGTGTTCCACCATCTACCGCACACTGCAGTTTGACTAGTATAAATCTGACACCGTTGAACCATTTGGTGCATTAAGACCATATTCTAAAGGCTTCTTTTGCTTCAGAAGAGCCAGCTTCTCCGTATCCTGGGCTAATAGTCTTCCTAAGCATGTCCAAATTTATCTTTGTGTCATGTCAGACCAAACTGTTCTGCTTCTACATACTTTATTCTGCACTATAGCTTTGATGCACATCGAAGGCTCATTGTAATGCTAACATCAGAGCCCATACCATGGAACTAATGTCTGGGGCAGATGATAGGGTGTAGGATCTGTAGCACAAGGCTCCCTCAGTAACTAAAATCTCTTGGATAAGTTCTAAGACAGACCTGTGACATAAACTTTTACTTAATGGCAGAATCTCTTAGAGCAAATTTCAAGAATATAGGCACCCAATTTCAGTGGATAAGAATCTTTGAATTATACAGTTGTTTTGACTCCTAGTGTAAAGAGGCAAAAAAAGCAGGATGAGATTCAAATAAAAGGCAGTGAGGGATCTGAGAAGTAATGGTGGGTATTTTTCCCCTTAGGATATAAACTCATCTGTAGACTCACTGAAAACATCATTGCTACAATTCTGGTTTCAGACAGAACTATAGAGATGATATATACCTCATCCTGTTCCCATGTGAAAGTGATCATTTTGGTCAAGTCTTCATACTTTGAAAGTTTTCATTCTATATTGCTTGAAGATTATAAATAATTAGGCAACAGCAATGATAAACTTTCTAAATTTTTTATGAATCAATGTTATATTTAGGCAAACCTAAGTAAGAATTCAGTCTGTGATAATGGTCCAGTTTCAGTCTGGTATATTGGTTGAATTATCTAGGCTATTTTGAGGTCTGGATAAGGATTTGCCATCTATCAGTTCATGAAGAACAACAGATTCTGATGTCTAATAATTATTAGATGTTTGGTAGGTGTTGGATGTTTATATCTGCAGTGATGTGTTACTCTATTGCACGCCTTCTATCATCTACACTAAACAATCTTCAATGATCACTACAGTGCTTTGTGGATAGTAACCACTTAATAAATGCCTACTCTTTCCTTCATGATAAAAACTAAGATTTTCTTCCCAACCCTTTGGTATCACCCCCTTGCTAATACCTTAAGAATTTTCAGTTCCCCTAAGATTGTCTCATGTCCAGAAGATATTCCCTTTCTGTATGTATACTCAGTCTACTCCAAATGATCTTTCGATTTCCTTTAGTATTATTTATTTTTCTTAATGAGCACACTGGAGATTGTGAAGATAAAAATCTAACTAAGGCAGTCCCACTCCATTGATAGGGAAAAGGATTTATTATAGAAGCATTTGTAGATCTTTTCTTTTTCATTTGCTGGCTGCCCTCTTCTCAGTTTCAACCTTAAATGACTTTGGGATGATTTTGCTTAGGTGCTCTGTTGCCAAGCTTTCTGTCAACTCGTTTTCTCCTTCAATGCATGTAGCCTTTTTTTTTATTAGGCATCACTTCTCGTAACTTGTCAACAGTTTCTTCTATAAAATTTATATTCCAAGACAATGTTGTCCTTGTCTACTATAGTTTCTCTTTTTGGAAAAGAGATTGAGTGTTTGCTAAGATGAATTCTAAGATCTTCTGGTTCTCCCTCCCCATTTGACACATTTGACACAAATGACTTTGACATTTTAAGTTACATTTCTTAAAATTTCCCTAGAAAAATTTCCTAATCTATACTAATGGCAGTTTTATTTATTTCCCATTTTTAGTGTCAATAATTTGTCAAAATAGTTTGGGCTGGAATTGCTTCAACTGCAAAGCATATATTCTTCACATTCATATTTTTTTCCTAATTTGGCATTGAGTTTGACCTTTTTTCTGATAGCTTTATGGTCTCACTGTACACACTCAATTCAGAAATGCCTCCTCCAAGAGCCATAAGCAGCAGTTACCAGTATGTTCAAATATAATCACTTTCATTTTTTGTCTTTTTATTTGGTGTTCACCATATCTAGCACCTTCCAACTCTTCTCAAAGAGAGTGTGTATGAAGTTTTAGAATAGCCTTTGGTCTCTTACATTTTTTCCTGAATTATGTTTTTGAATTCATTTTTTCCATCTTTTCCTATCTCTAGCTTTGTATTGATATCTCCAAGAATCAAAGTATATGCTTATTTTATTCAGAGGCTCTGACTAAGTTCCTCATAGAATTTCTCTGCTCTATTTTCTCCTGCAATGTTGGGTGATGTTGATGCATGTACTATAATTATGGCCATAGTGATCCATTTTTGTGCAAATGCTTATTAAGAGAACTACAACACAAAAAGGCTAAACCCCTGAAAGTGTGTTTCTTGTTTTTGGAAACAAAATAAATCTACCTTTGCCTTTTTGAGGTGAAACTGTGAGCCATCCTACCATTTTGCCTTATATTTCTCGTTTTGCAGTTCATTTATGTTGAGAATGTCGTAACCGATATGATTCATTTGCTCTTATAGTGTATTTCTTTGATTCTTAAATAACAATCATATAAGAATACCTATTTAGAGTATCAGTAGTCCAGCTAATTAGGGAAATTTTTAAAATTGACTGATTATGAGTTCCCTCTCTTTTCACTACTCTACCATCTTTCCAGAAGCAGGACCAACCCTGTCACTAAGTGACCTACCTCCTGAAAATGAGCTTCTCCATATTTAGCTGTGTTACTCTTAAGACAACAGTCTGTCACTGTAATATCACACAATACTTCTTTTCTAAATAATAAAATCTGCCATGGCATAGACTCCACTGACCCATCAAGAACCTAGGATCACTTCTGTACCAAACCAAGGAAGGGCAGCCCAGTTGTGTGGAGAAAATTGGACTGTTTTTTAATGATTCCAAGTGACTTATTAATGCCACTGGTGTTCTAAGTATGCTCTGCATCTTCCAATCAGAGATTACCTTAGTCTCTGAAGTTGCAAATCACCAAAGAGAATGAGGGAGAGACGCATGAATAGACTATGGAATATTACCATTGAATTGTAATTCACATTGAGAGTAACATAACAGATATCATAAAAGATACATGTGTGTGAGTGTTTATACAAACACACACATATATATATTGAAAATTAAATATGTATAGGTAAATATGTGTATCCATGTAAATTGTATACTAATTATCAAAGTACAACCACATGTGTTTGGGAGAGGTGTGGGTCAGTTATTTAGAGATATGTAGTAATAAGGGGAAAATAGATAATATAATAATAGATAATGAGGTTCATTTGTTTCACTGGTACCCACATAATCTGGAGGTAGCTGTCTCCTCTAAATAAAAAGAACTATAGTACAAACCAATATACCATCATGGAGGTAGAAAGACAGTATGTCAGAACTAAAGGAAGAAAGATCATGATTGCCTGGGAGGATCAAGAATGTCTTCTTGAATATTTAATGTCTCAATAAAATAAATACTCAATTATTAAATTGAGTATTTAATGTATCAATAAAATAACACATTAATATGTCAAGGACCTGTAATTTCAAGGATTTGTGAATTTGCTGGTGTGGGAACTCCCTCTACCATCGAAGATTATAATTTCCCAAAACTTAAAGAGAACTCAGAACACTTAGAGAGTGTTCTGAGACTCAGAAATAATGTCCATTGTTACACAGCCAATAACTATCAGTGGTGAAATTTGAAGTCAAATCTTCTGAACTCCAAGAAGGTTACTCTATCCATTTTACCACACTTCTTGTCAATAAAGCATTAAATAATAGACAACAGAGAACAGACCATGTTAAAATAAAATAGGCACTAAGAAGTATCACAGATCATTGTGGTGGGATCATAGAATATGATCTGAAATGAAATTTAGAGATCAATTAGCCCTAACTCTTGATTTACACATAAGAGAAAGGAAACCCAGAAAGGGAAAATGACTGACCTAAGGATACAAACTAGATTGAATATAAAATGAGGATTTTCAACCCAGGTCTATTAAATCTTAAGCTAATGGGATTGGGAGGCAAGAAATTGTAATCAATCAATCAATAAGCATTTACTAAGCACCTACTATTCACTGGACACTGCACAAGGCACCAGCAAGTCAAAGGAAAAAAATGAAGCATTCTTTGTCCTCAAGGAGCTTATTTTCTAACAGAATAAATAATATACACAAAAATATGTATGTGTGTGTCTGTCTGGGTGTACACATACACATATATGCATGTATATAAACATATATAATGTATCTATAGATACATAATTAATATAAAATAAACACAAGCAATTGGGGAAGGGGAGCATACTATCACCTAGAAGCATTAAGAAAAGTTTTAGGTAGAAGATGGTACTTAGACTGATCTATGAAGGAAATTAGAGATTCTAAGCAGCAGAATGGAGGAGGAAGTGCATTCCAGGTGTGGTGGACAGATAGTGCAAAAGCATGGATACAGGAGATAGAGTGATGTATGTAAGGAACAGTAAGTCTGACTGTACCACAGACTGTGGGAAAGACAATAATTTATAATAAGGCTGGAAAGGTAGGTTAGGACCAAGCTGTGAAGACCTTTAAAAGCTAACCAGAGCAGTTTATATTTGATCCTAAATACAATAGGGAGCCACAGGTGTTTTTTGAATAGGACAGTGGCATTGGGTAGGACTCCGATGCTTTAGGAAAATAAGTGTATCATTGGTCATTCATTCAACTTTTCCTTTCTACTTCTCACAATGATATTTAACTCCCTGATGCCATTGAACAAACCTAAACTTTAAAGGAAAATAACACACCCAAATTCAAACAACCTGGGAGCTTTTGCACAGGTAGGATCAACCTGATTAATTTTACCTCTATTACATAAAGACTCAGTAAGAGGACAAAATGTTAGAAGGATAACCTCTATCTGGAGGTATACTTTTGGGACAAAAGCGGCTAACTCGCAATAAAAACAATCTAAAGTCAAATACTAGATAGAGCTATAAGAACAGTTGTTTTCATCATAGTTTAATAGCAAAAATATTACTGTATCTGATTGGAGTTGTCTGTGAATATTATGATGTGATACTTAGATGACAAGAGACATTACAAATATAAACTAAAGAAATGGCAACTTCTTTAAATTAAAGGAAAAGAAATATATATTGAAACTCCTACTCAGGAGAAGAAAATATTATTATGGAACACAAACGTCTTTTGCACTCACTGTAAGCCCACAGTGGTGGAAGAGCATTAAATGAAGTCATTTTCTAGAGCAGGGTTTGATTATTTCTGGAGGGAAGTTATAACTGGAGAGACCACTATTATCACTTACATGATTGGAGCTTATGCAACACTTCATTGTTAACAGCAAGTACAGAGAGTAGTAGATTTCCGAGTTCATTACAAGGAGGGTAATTTTCCATTATGGAAATTCGTATTGACTTTGTGGTGGAGTTGGAACCAAATTGAAACCAAAGCTAGTCTAGGCATGACTTTCATCATAAGCAGAGCCAGCGGTTTGAATACAAATACTTTCTTGTTTTCCATAACTCAGAAAAACCAGAGTTTTAGACCTTTGATGAATTCTATAACTGAGCAAGTATTCTCAGGGAAGAGAGAACATCTTTAGTCAGAGTACTCTTACTTTCCAGTTACAGGGTTCAAATTTTGCATCTCCCGTATTTTGTTTGGCATTTTGATTCATTTATATCAATTGGGATTTCCTTTGTTCCCCCCCTTATTTTGAGAGATTCATGTTTTTATTGGGATGAGTATTCCTTTTATCAATACAAATTCCCATGCCTTACCAAATGCGATTCCTGTTCAGTTATTCACTCCTTCAAGGGTTTCCATAAATGCCCCAAAGAAAGTGCATCCAACACACCAAAGGCTTTCCTCATACTAATTTTATATCTCAAGAGTACTAGTGTACTACTCAGAATTTCTGTCTATTAACGCTCAAGGGCAGTTAGGTATTGGAGTCAGGAAGACCTGAGTTCAAATCCATCTTCAGACACTTACTAGCTGTGTGAGTAAGTCACTTAACTTCTATTTACCTCAGTTTCCCATCTTTAAAATGAGGACACAATAGCACCTATATCACAGTGTTATTGTGAGGAGCAAATGAGATATTTATAAAACATTTATATAGTGCCTGGAACATAGTAGAAGCTTAATAATTGCTTGTTTCCTTCTTTCTTTCTCATTCTCATTATACAATTGACTAGCTTCTTTTTCCAGTCATACATTTTCTTAATATTGTGTTTTACATCTTTTTTCTTAGTGCAAGTCATCACTGTTATCAAGCCAAAATTTAATTTTGAAAAAAAAATACATCTTTCAATTTGCCTTCTGAGTAAATGACTGTGATCCATAGCTATATAAAATCACTGAGAGAATATTCATATTGAAATGATAGACTTCTGTAGCAACAAGTAGTTGGTATTATTTAAGGTTATGCCATAATGTGATCAAGTTTTGTTTCCTCCTATTCCACTGGAGTTTTATTTCATTTATATTCATCTAAAGTGCCTGTCTAAGATAGACTTGAAATACTGACCTATCAGACTGCTTTTTGAAATGGCAAGTCATAGTATATAAGAATTTTTCATCCACTTTGTTTTAACAAATTTGAATAGAGATCTACATTTTTTTCATTATCTTGATTCTATTGGAGAAGTTATACAGCATTTCAATGCTCAATACAATTACCATAAAGTCGTGTGCAAATAGGAACTTTTGAAAAACCTCACAATCTACATAAAATCTTTTTGTTGCAATATTTCAAATATTTCCCATCATACTTGGTGAATGTTTCATTGTTGCACAACCACCTTACTCAATGTCACTATTCAATTTATCATCTACCAAAGTTACCTCCAAAGTCACATCTGCAACAGATTATATAATTTTAATGTGTTCATGGGAGCTACCTCTGATGCTTAAAAATAATTATTTAATAGAAAAGAGAGATTACATCCCCTATAATCCTCTCTCATATAATCATAAAGATGTGGCCAACTTGAGAAATCACCTATAAAAAATTTATATTCTTAGTTTTCATCAAAGACATCCTTGATGATAGCATAGATCATTCTCAAAGATTTTAGTGAAAAGAAAGTTGCTGATTTCTTCTTGACAGCCTTGTTTGTGTATATATTTGGGTGGGGGTGAGAAGGAAAACATAAGCTATGGTCTTCTCCATTTCAGAGAAATCATGCCCTCTTCTTTGGAATGTGCAAGAGCCTTTATAATTGTCGTTTCCTATACAGATTTCTTCTGCATAATTTTGGTTAAATCCATCCACTTGTTCCAAATTCTTTTTCTCAAATATCACTGCCATTTCCATACATCCATAAAAACAAGTAGTACTTCTAGCTATTGTCTCAAAAAAAAATACCAACCAAGATCTTTATAAAAATACTGGGCAATCCATTCTATTTTACATCTGTTTATTGTCCTGATAGCTACAGTGATTTATGTAAGGCAATATTTTCCCATTGTCCTATATTCTCCCATCATATTCCCATGTAATATTTTTCAAATAAGTTTTCAATTTAAAGCAGTGTTGCCTTGATTGCCATGCCCTACTGCTTGGCAAAGAGATCAGGTTCTCCCTGGAAGAGTTAATTTCTGGACTCTTTCAAACTTCTCCTTGTAGCAACTGTTTGCATTGATTAATATTCTCTTTTTTTTAAAAAAAAGAATCGATGATTTTCCTTTCTTCCATTTTTCTGAGTATTAAATTTATTTTAAAATTTAAATTTAAATTTAAAAAAATATTTTTTACGAGGACAAACTAAGATGGCGGAGTAGAATGACACAGATACACTAGCTCCTGAACCCACAGCCTATAAAGTACCTGTAAGGAGGAACTTCCAACAAGTTCTGGAGCAGAGGAAGCCCTGGAACTATGGAGAGGAGGAGATTTCTGTTCCAGAAAGACCAGAAAAACAGACACTGGGGGTCCGTCACACACCGGACCCAGAGCAGAGCCCAGTTCTGCACTGGCCACGTGGACCCGGGAGGAGCAGATCTGGGCAGACTTCTGGGATGGAATCTCCAGCAGCCATGCAGTTTCCTCTGTCCATGGGCACAAAGGTCGGTGAGAGGGCCTGTTTGGCTGGCTGAGAGGGGAGCTGGGGTGTCTCCATAACTCGGGCCCCCTTGGGAGGCAGTAGCTGACAGGGACTCCCAAAACAGGCAGGAGCTCGGGTCCATTGTTGAAGGTCTCCAAGTAAACCCCCTGAGGGAACTGAGCCTTGTGAGGCAGACCTGCTCCCACCTGAGCACTTGAATTTAATCTTACACTGAATAGCAGCCCCGCCCCTGCTGAAAGCCCTGAGTCTGGGAAGCAGCATTTGAATCTCAGACCCCAAGCACTAACTGGGTGGATCTGGAGGTGAGGTGGGTGTGGAGAGGAATCTCAGAAGTCAAGTAACTGGCTGGGAAAAGGCCCAGAAAAGAAAAAAAAGTAAGACTATAGAAGGTTGCTTTCTTGGTGACCAGATATTCCCTCCTTTCCTTTCTGACAAGGAAGAAAACTGCTTACCATCAGGTAAAGACATAAGAGTCAAGGCCTCTGTATCCCAAACATATGAAATAGATATCCAATGGGCTCAGGCCATGGAAGAGCTCAAAAAGGATTTTGAAAATCAAGTTTGACAGGTGGAGGAAAAACTGGGAAGAGAAATGAGAAAGATGCAAGAAAAGCATGAAAAACAGGTCAATACCTTGCTAAAGGAGATGCCAAAAAATGCTGAAGAAAATAATACCTTAA
>JAQQSK010006130.1:0-14581 GCA_028658325.1 Potorous gilbertii
GTGCAGGCTGTAACATTCTGTCTACAGAATACCTAAACAAGTTGTGATAGATGACTAGAATACAACATTACTGTAGTGTGAGAAACAATAGTCATGATGGATATAGAGAAAGACAGTAAGGCATATGACCTGATGCAAAGTGAACTAAGCAGACCCTATCAAACCAAATATACAGTGACTAAACAATATAAATAATGCAAAATAATCAAAACTAAATGTTGTGAAAATATAATGACTAAACTCAACCCTAAGTAGTGCTATGGAAAGGCTGCTATCTGCTTACAGCTACCAGGATATCTCTCAAAAAGCTATTCAAAGGTCATTCAAAAGGTCTGAGGAGTCTGACGAGCAGATACAAAGATGGCAATGGCTATGATGATAATGATGTTGATGATGATGTAGCTATAGCAACAATCATAACACATAATGCTAATTACCAGGGGCAACACAGTGGTGCAAGTAGATAGAGTGTTGACCTCATCTTCCTGAGTTCAAATCTGGCCTCAGACACTTACTAGTTGGGCAGTCACTTAACCTTGGTTGCCTCAGTTTCCTCATCTATAAAATGGGCTGGAGAAGGAACTAGCACAGCACTCCAATATCTTTACTAAGAAAATGTCAAATGAGATCACAGAGTCCGAGACAAATGAACACCAGCAATAATTAGAAGGGCAGTTGGGTGGTCCAGTGGATAGAGCACTGAGCCTGTCCTTGGGAAGACTTGCATTCAGATTTGGCTTCAGACACTTTCTAGCTAGGTGACCCCAGGCAAATCATTTAGACTCACTTCCCTCATCTGTGACAATAATGTCACCTATTTCCCGGGGTTATTGTGAGGGATCAAATAAGAAGACAATTTTAAAGCACTTAGCCCAGTACCTGGCAAAAATAAGGGCTATAGTTATTAAAAATATTATACTAGGAATTGTCACTACTATTATAAATAAAAATTAACCAGGCCCAGTAGAGATTGAATGTTTGACATATTTTATTGTTTTCTTACTTTTTGACAATCACTGAGCCATGAATATGACAACTCTATTTAAGGGGATCCATCACAGAGCCCCATGCCCCAACCTCACCAGATAACAGAAACTTTCCAGACAGATAGATATTTTGAAGAAAAAGAAAATGCTTTTACCCAAACTTGAAATTCAAAATCAATTACAAGGTTGGCCCACACACAGTCACATAAATAACCTACAGTGACATTGCCAGGAAGATCAATTGGATGGAAAACACAGCAGGTACTGCTTAAGAAAAGAGAAGCAGAACTCCAGAACAGCTAGAAAGCCCAGGATGAGAGGGTCACATTCATAATCGATGAGTTTGCTTTGGCGGCAGATAAATTTAGGAAGTCATTTAATCAAACCTCACAGACATGTTATTTACCCTGCAGATTCAAGCTTCCTATAAATAGGAAGGAAGTGTGTATGCAGGAATGGAACTATATATATGTCTTTTCCTCAAATTTTTAATATCATTAATAAAGGATTTTCAAGTGCCCTGAAAATATAAGAAAATGGGAAGAGACAGGAAAAGGCAAAAACAAAGAGGAACACTCTCTGGGTCAGTTTCTACTCTTATACTACACCACAGGCTGCATTGATAAGAAATAACAGGAAGGTAAAGAGATATATCATGAGTCAGAGAAAAGATAAGAAATCTCCTCTTGTAGCTCTCTCTCTCCCTCACTGTTCCCAGCAATATTTAGGAAAAACAAAAGAATACCCCTTGTTGTCCACTCACCCTATACTCCACCCCAACTGCAATTCCTCTCTGGAATTAATGCCCCCGTCCTGGACAGTTCTGTCTGTACAAATAAATGCATTTACCATGTCTCTTCAAGTCAGTGCAAATTCCCGAAATTGTCCTGATGTTGGATAATGATGATCAGGAGAAGTTAGTGAGTAATTTCGCCTTTATCTTGTCCCATGAAGGGTTCCTGTGTCCTCTACCTGGTTTGCCATCTTGGCTAATTAAAATCCTCCCATCTTTCAAAGCCCAGTCCAAATACTACCCCTTTCATTAAATCATTCCCAACCATCCCAGCTAAAAGTTATACCTTCTTCACTAGCTGAGTCATCTAGGTGGTACAGCAGATAAAGCCCTGGGCCTAGAAGACTCAAGTTCAAATCCAGCCTCAGACACTTACTAGCAATGTGGCCCTGGGCTCTATTTGCCTCAGCTTTCTCAAATGTAAAATGGGGATGATAAGCATCTTCCTCACAGGGTGACTGTGAGAATCAAACGAGATATGTTTGCAAAGCACTTGTTACATTGTCTGTAACATAGTAAGCATACTATATTTATTCCCTTTCCCTTCCTTCTTCTGTGGTATTCCATGGTATAAGTTTGTACTGTATATGAGACATTTGTCATGTGCTCACATGTACAGTGTATGTCATTTTTCAGAATTAACCTCCTTAATTAGATTGTAAGTTCCTTCTGGAAAGAGACAGTCATGGGTAGACTGAGCAATTATAAGAAAAATGACAATTCCACTTAAATTAATTTGCTTATTCAATGCCATTCCAATCAAACTACCAGATAATTATTTTCTAGAGATAGAAAAAAATAGTATCAAAATTCATCTGGAAGAACAAAAGGTCCAGAATATCAAGGTAACTAATGAAAAGAAATGCTAGGGAAGGTGGCCTAGCCCTACCAGATCTCAAACTGTCTTGTAAAGCACAATCGTTAAAACCACTTGGTACTGACCAAGAAACAGAAGAAAAGGTTAGAGACTCAAGATACAGTAGTCAATGAATATTGTCATCTACTGTTTGATAAACCCAAGGACCCCAGTTTCTGAGATAAGAATTCATTGTTTGACAAAAATTGCTGAGAAACTAGATAACAGTGTGGCAGAAACCAATGCTTGACACTGTACACAAGAATAAAGTCCAAATGGATACAGGATCTAGGTATAAAGACTGACATTATAAACACTATAAACAAATTAGGGGAGCAAGGGATAGTGCATTTGTCAGATTTATGGAGAATGGAGAAATTTATGACCAAACAAGAGATGGAGAACATTATGAAGGGCAAAATGGATAATTTTGATTACATTAAAGAGAAGTTTTTGCACAAACAAATCCAATGCAACCAAGATTAGGAGAGAAGCAGAAATCTGGGAAAGAATTTTTGCAACTAGTCTCCGTGATAAAGGTCTCATTTTTAAAATATATAGAGAACTGATTCAAATGTACAAGAATACAAGTCATTCCCCAATTGATAAATGGTCAAAGGATGTGAACAGGCAGTTTTCAGAGAAAAAAATTAAAGCTATCTATAGTCATATAAAAAATGCTCTAAATCACTATTGATTAGAGAGATGTAAATCAAAACTCTGAGGTATCACATCATACCTCTCAGATTGGCTAACATGACAAAGCAGGAAGATGATAAATGTTGGAGAAAATGTGGGAGAGTTGAAACACTAATTCAACTAATTCATTGTTGATGGAGCTGTGGAGCTGATCCAAACATTCTGGAGAGCAATTTGGAACTGTGCCCAAAGGGCCACAAAAATGTGCACACCCTATCTATCTGCTCACTCTATCCCAAAGAGATCATAGAAATGGGAAAAGGTCCCACATGTACAAAAATATTTATAGCAGCTCTCTTTGTGGTGGCCAAGAACTGGAAATCAAGGAGATGCCCATCAATTGGGGAATGGCTGAACAAGTTGTGGTATATGAATGTAATGGAATGCTATTGTGCTATAAGAAATGATGAACAGGAAGACATCAGAGAAGCCTGGAAAGACTTAGATGAACTGATGCTGAGTGAAAGGAGCAGAATCAGGAGAACTTTGTACACAGCAACAACCACAGCATGTGAGGGATTTTTCTGGTAGACTTAGTACTTCACTGCAATGCATGAACTTAAAAAATTTCCAGTGGACTCTTGAGGCAAAACGCCTTCCACATCCAGAGAAAGAATTATGGAATTGGATGGCAGATAGAAACAGACCATTTTCTTTTGTATTATGTTTTGTTTTGTTTTATGGTTTCTGCCATTCATTTAAATTCTTTTATGCAACATGTATTTAATAGGAATGTATGTGTAAAACCTATATAAGATTGTATGCCATCTCAGGAAGGGAGTAGGGAGGGAGGGGGCAATGGGAAGGAAGGAGGGGAAAAATATCTAAAATATATGGAAGTGATTGTTGATCACTGAAAACAAATAAAATAATCCAATTTTTAAAAAGTAAAAAAAAAAAGAGATGTAATTATTATCTTCCTATGATATCCTATCCAAATCCTATGATAAGAAGAATATATAGTGCCTTGCAATGTTCTAACAGATCTTTGATCTCCTATATACATGTATTCCTTCCAAAGGTATACATCATAATTCTAGGCCATGTTGTCCCTTAAATCCTCTATAGGAAGACCCACCCAATACAATAGGGCCTTCCGACAGTTCTCTTGACATTACATTATCCAACCTAATCAAATTTGCTAACCCTAACCTTCATTCCAAATGACTGGCTCACTTTTGCCCATCTGAACCCTAAACCCTTCACATTTCATTTATTAACCAGCTTTGAGTAAATAAGGAAATATTACAATTCCATAATCTTTTGCCCCTCAACCAATGACTATACTCAAAGACCCCAAAGAATAGATATGCAAGTGAATCACCATCCTGGAATGCCTGAAGGAGTTCTAATACACTTTAGAGATGGGACTTGTCCTTAAGGGAAATCTTGGAAAGAACTGCCATACTACCAACCCAAACTTGGACAGTTTTGGAGGTCTTCAGTAATCCTTCCCATCTCCAACTAGCTGTGAATAATATCCTCTTTTTTAAAAAAAGAGCTCTTTTTAAACCAAAGTCCTGTGTCTGGGCTCTCTCATTTTCCTTTCTTCAATACAGATGCTGGTTTATCACATAAGTACTCACATATGGAGGCATTTGCCACCCAATGTAGGAACTGAAATGTGTGGAAGAAATTGATCAAGTCATCTTATTTTAAAACTCCTCAAACTCATAGAGTCATTCCAATTGAGAAAGAAAATAGCCTTAATTTACTACCTAAAAGTGGAAATCATACTGACCAAATTTAATGGCACTGTGTCCCACAGATTACTTGCATTTCTGCAATACAGCTTCTCTGCAAGATCACCTACACTATTCACCATTTTGGTGACTACCTGATAAGTGATATTACAACTACACTTTCATCCTCCATCTATGGTGAGAAGCTGCATGCCCCTGGTACCTAGAAATCTGCTTCTCTCTCATGCTTCCAAGACCTATGTAAAATAAACTCAAGGGTCAGATCAAAAACCAGACTCTGAGCTGAGTCATTTGGGATTAGTTAGGGCTTTCAGTGGTCGGGATATTAACCTAAGTAGCACCACAACTACCACTGCTCTATACAAGTGCCTGTGGTCAAAAATTTCTACCAATACATATTAGAGTTTAAAGCAGCAATTCAAGGGGGAGCTACCATGTTCTCCTCCTCTTGGGGCTATTTATAGCCTTGAACTTTAGAGAGCTAAAATTAGAATTAAAAGTTGGAGAGGCAGGAACTACCTTGATAATTCTTAGTTCTTCTCTGCTAAGCCAGCTGCAATCCAGCTGCAATCTTTTCCTTTGGTTACTCCCCAAACCCATTCTTGTCTATGATCTCTTGTCATCAGCACCAACCATCCACCGCTTTCTTCCTTTATTCCTTCTTTTTTCTCTTCTTCCTCTTCTACCCTTTCCATTGGGTGACCAAGAAAGAAGATCACATATCCAAGATATTCTGAAACAATACTGATTTCAAAACAAGTAGTACAAATACAATTAGTATAAATACAAATTTTAAAAATCCTTTGTCAGACCATCACTCCTGGGTTTTGTTTTTTGACTAGGAAAATATAGTTACTGTGCCTATGAACTCCTTAAAAGTACTAAAGAAGCTAGAAGCAACTAGGTAGCATAGTGTATAAAGCATTAGAGTTGAATTCAGAAAGCTGTGAGTTCAAATTTGACCTTAGAAACTTAGTAACTGGGTAACCATGGAGCAAGTTACTTAACCTCTGTCTATCTTAGTTTCCTCATCTGCAAAAAGAGACTAATACTAGCCTCTACCTCTCAGGGTTATTAAGAGCATAAAATGAGATAATATGTGCAAAGGACTTTTCAAATCTTCAAGTGCTATCAAATGTATATTAATATTATTATTAGGAAGGAATACAGGGGAAAAGATTCCTCTTAGGCTCTCATTTTTTAAAATTTTCAGTTATTTAATTTTATTGTGAACTTAAGGCACTATAAGCAGTAATAGTCTGACTATAATCTCCTACTGTCAGCCAACAAAATTCTTGTTTAGATGTGGGTTGGACTGAAGGGTATCAGCAGAATATTCAGAGAAAGGTGACTCAGATGAGAAAGGACCTCCAAGCCATGCCATGGGAGAGGTGATAGAAGAAGGGAATGACAATACTTAGCTTAGAGGGCCAAAGGTATAGACGGGCTAACAGCTGTCTTCAGGTATTTGGAAGAGGGTGGGACTAATCCTTGTTCACCCCAGAGGGCAGAGGGCAAATTACTTCACTTTCTTGGCCCTAAATTTCTTTATCTGCAAAATGAGAGGGTTAGGCATGATAACCTCTTAAGGTTATTTCTAATTCTAAAGCCATGATCAAATGAACTAGGAATGATGGGTTGAAGTTTCAGAGAGGCAAATTTTAACTCAATGTAAGGAAAATAATCAATTACCAAACTATACCAGTACCAAAAATACAAATATATATAAAAAAAATTACCAAATAATCAGAGCTATCCAGAAACAGAATAGACTGCCTTGGGAGCTCCCCTCCCTCAACATCTCTCATCCAAAGCTAAATGACTACTTGTTATAAAACAGAAAAATTCTTATTAAGGTATGGATTGGAATGGATGGTGTAAGAGGTTCTTTCCAACTCTGGTTCTATAAACACAATTTTCTATCTCTTCTTTAATTCCACATTAACTTAAAGTTGACCTTTCCTATCTAACTCTGCAATGCCACCTTCCTCTACCTCTGGTCCCTTGGAAAGAGCACAGCTGGGAGAGGAGAGATGTCAATCAATCAATAAATATTTATTAAACTCTTACTAGGTGCCAGGCATCCCCAACATTCTTTACCACTCTTCCCCTGGAAGAACATAACTGAGAGAGAGGAAAAGTCAATTAAACTCCCAGTAGGTGCCAGGCATTGTGCTAAGCACTGGGGATACAAAAAGAGGAAAAATGCAGACCCTACCCTCAAGAAGCTTATAATCTAGTGAGGGAGACAACATACAAATAAATGTATACAAAGTAAGCACATATAAGAGAAATGGGAAATAATTAACAGAAGCAAGATACTGGAATAGATAGGATTTTTAGGAAGGTTTTTAAATTCTACTGAATCAGAAATAAAAAGACTGGTTTATAAGAGAAGAAAGTGGGTGGGGTGGGATAGGCAGGGATTCACTCTTAAGTGACTCCTTCTTTAGAAGAAGGGAGTGCAATTATTCCAAAAAAAATCAGCTTTCTGTTGTTTGGTGCCATAAAGAAGAAGTGTTTTAGAAAATCTTATTTATTGCACTATTTTGTTTCCTCAGAATCTTTTATTAAGGAATGAAGCCTAGCCTGCAGGAAATGTGAGAACCACTGACCTTTGATAACATCCCGAGAGCAGAGTTTTCTTTAGCTCCTCATTCTGAGGACACCAGCATTTGAACCCCAGAATGAACTAAGTCTTATAGCTGATTCCTCAGTTCACCAAGGAGCAAGATTATCAGTCTTCCACTAATATGAGGAATTAAGTCACACACAAGGTCTTTCAACTAAGGGCTCCTTTGAGAGGGTACACTGTGACACCATTTTCATTAGATCCATTTTGTAGAGATTAATAAAGCTGGGTATTTGCAGGAATAGGACACTGCCGACAGTTCTCACCTATCTCTGGTTTCATTCTTTCACAGTTCATTCTAAGATTGTGTTAGACTCCCCAGATAGCTTTGACATAGAAAAGAAATAAAAGCTGAATAGCGAGTTCTAATTTTACCTATAAGTTGGGCTGAGTTACCTTCTATGTAGTTAAACCAAAGGTAGGCTATGCCTCAGGGGAAAGAATCAGCTTGGAGTAATTATATTCACACCCTAGAACAGGCGTAGGAAATCCATAGCCCCAGGGGCAGACCTGGCCTACTACTTAATTTTATGTGGCCCTTGGCTATTTCTATATATACAAACCTTTGACAGTTAACTTCTTTTAAAGGTAAGTTGAGGGAAAAAGAGTCTCTTCTCCTTGTTACTTGGGAACAGGCATTGAACATGGTGGTGAAATAGCATTTTTTACTGGCATGATCACTACAGACTAATATTTTAATCTTGTGCAAGACCTTTGAGAGGCTTCACCTTAGAGCCATATCTGACTCTTTCTCTGTTCACCTGGACATTCAGTCAGTTACCTATTATAATAGTATAATAATTCCAGTCTCCTTGATACATGTAAATGATTCACATTTGGAGGGATTGGGTTGGAGATTTATCCCATGTTTGATTGTCAGATTCGATGCTTTGGTAGATCTGTGAATTCAAAGATGTGGGTATCCCTCCACCGGTGCAGACTGCAACCCATTTGGTTCATGAGTTTCTATTATCTTGGATCATCGCCTTAGTTCTGGAAAGAATGGCAGCTTGATGTGGTCAAGTTGTTGCTGGAGTTGAGCTTCAATCTTCCCTCATATACCAGCCAGTTATGTGAATCTGGTCAAGTCAGAACTTTTTTAGACTAATAGTTTGACAGATTAGGAAACTGACAACAGAAGAGTTAAATGTTTTGCCCAAGTTCACACAGGTGAATAGAGTGGCAGTTGGGATTGGAACTTGGTTCTTTGTATCCCAAAAGATCAGAGCTCTCTGATCAGAGTTGATGTTTACCCTGACTCTTTAGGGAGCTGTTCTCACCGATGCCACACCAAATGAAGAAGATGAAAGGGAGAAATTCCTGGACCAAGGAGGAGCTGAAACAGAATCTTAAGAAGGAAAAATACTGCTACTTTGAATTATATGAGCCACGCAAGTTTGGGGGAAGAAAACTGGCTCTGTAGGAAGGAGGGAAAGGAATAAGCATTTATTTAGCACCAACTGTATGCTGGATGCTGCGCTAAGTGCTTTACAAATACCATTTCATTCAATCCTCACAATAGCTTGAAAGTCAGGTACTATTATTAACCCTATTTTGTAGTTGAGAGAACTGAGGAAACAGAGGTTAAGTGACTTACCCAGGGTCATACAGCTAGTAAGTATCTGCATACACATTTGAACTCAGGTTTTCCTAATTTCAGGCCCAACACTCTATTTACCATGTCATCTAGCTGCCCCAAACTTGAGTTATTTTCCTGCTTTAGAGGGATTCAGCTCACTGGAGAAGATGGCGATCATCTCAGAATATGTTGCTTGAACCTCTCCCAAACCAGGATTCTTTCCACTTCTTAAGAGACTTGTTTCTACGATAATACTCTAAGTTAGAAGGTTTGTACAGGTCCTCAGAGAAGATGACAACTCAGTGAAGAGGGAAGAGAAATGATTTCAGTTCAAGTGTAAGTGCCTTTCATTTTGTATCTGTTAAATTAGTAGCAAAGACGAAAAGTCAGCAAATAAAGTGGTCAATAAGGAATCCTTCTGTTTGCTCAATTAACATTAGTAAAAATAGTCAACTTTAGGCAAAGGGACCTTTCTCCAAAAGGTGGGCTGTTCTTCATCCTCACAATTTTCACTTTATTCGAGGGTCCCTGCAGCTGAGTCCTGTTAAGTGTCCCAGGTGGCATGGCAGTCATACCCATTCCATCTTCTCCAGCAGTTCATCCTCTTGATCATCCCTGCTCCCTCACTTAATCATATCTACTGCTGTCTGCTTCCTACTGCCTACAAATACTCACATGTCTCCTCTGTAGTCAAAAAACTCACTTGATCTCTCCATCCCTACTAGCTATCGTTCTACATTTCTGTTCCCTTTCAGAGTGAAACTCTTTAAGAAGGCTGCCTACAATTGATGCCTCCTCTCCTTTCCTCTCACTCTCAGCTCTTTGTGGTCTGGCTTCTGACCTCATTATTCAACTGAAACTGTTCTGTCTCCAAAGTTACTAATGATCTCTTAATTGTCAATTATAGTGGCATTTTCTCAGTCCTCATCCTTGACAGAGATATAATGTAATGTGCCAACCTTAAAACATTATACAAATATCAGTTATGATGTTTATTGTGTTGTACTTTTGCTACTAGCCATGGGTTGCTAGGCCTCAAGCCTGCTATCTTCATTCCTGAGTCTTCTACTATACTACTGCTCAGTTCATGTAATGTTTATAGAGCAGCCCAGAGTTGGTGTATTGGTAAATATTTAATAATTGAATTCTCCAGAAAAAAATGCATATGCTATTTTTCTCCTAACTAACCCTAACTCTACTTTCTTTCCTGTCCCTACCTTCTTAACTTCTCATTCAAAGTCCTTCCTTCCAAAGTTACTAATAATCAACCTTAGTTGATAAAGCTAGTGGCCTTTTCTTAATTTTCATCCTCCCTGACCTCTCTGCAGCTGTTGACACTGTCAATTATCTTCTTCTCTTTGGTATTTTCATCTCTCCAAGTTTTTGGGACACTCCTCTCTCCTGTTTCTCCTCCTTTCCTTCTCAGTCTCCTTTGCTGCATCTTCATCCAGGTCATGCCCATTCACCATAGGAGTCCTCCAAACCTCTGTCCTGGGCCCTCTTCTCTTCTCTTCTCTTCTCTTCTCTGTCTATGCTATTTCAGTTGGTGATCTTAAATCAATTCTCATGAATTTAATTATCTCTCTTCCAATCATTCTTAGGTCTATTTATCTAGCTTTAAAGTCTTCCTTCACCACCAGTTTTACATTTCCAACTGAATTAACACGTCCAAAATTGAGCTCATTACCTTTCCTTCCTAATTTCTTCACTCCCTAATTTTCTATTGCTATCAAACGCACCACCATATTCACAGTCATCCAGCTGTACAATCTAGGTTGCAATACAGATCTACTCCTTCTTAAGGATCCATCAAAGACCAAATCAAATAGTACAGAATTGAATACAGATAAATGAAAGGTCCTACATTTGTCTCAGAAACTCAACTACACAAGTACAAGAGAGGAGAGAGATCATTAGAAAAGGCTGATTTTTAAATTGTTGTATATTTGTCCTTCTTCTCAAAGAGGACCATGACATCAAGATGGTGACATGACTTGCAATTGATTTGAATTTGAGTGAGGGAGGGCTGTGCAAGGTCACCAACTTCAGTTTCTTCTCCTGTGCCATCTGGGACCAGTTCATCAGGATGAGTGAAGATGATCTAGGATGCAATGTGAGACCCTGGCCCTTTCAGGCCAAGGTCTTTTCACAATCTTACTTTGAGTAAGACACACCCATTCAATGAATAGACTTCTTTAAGTTACTCAAGGGATGGCCCCTTTAATCAAAAAAAAAAAATCAAACTGGGAAGGGAAGACCCTCAGGTTTCCTGGGTAAAAGGGAGACAAGTTACTATTTAGTTATTGCATCCACTCTGCGCCAGGTGGGTGGGGACTTGTTGTCCAACCTATGAGCTCCAGAGTGAATAGGGTTTAAGGCTTGATCTTTGAGCAAGAAATGTAGCCAGTAAACCCAGAGGAAAAAAGGCAGCTTTTGGCAGAGGAGAAAAGGGGAGGGGAGGAGAGGAGAGGAGATGCTACTTACTCATGGCTTGTGTTCATCCTTTGTTCCTGAAGAGGGTCATGACATCAATAACACTAATAACTAATAATCATTTTTAAATAAGGTTTAAGTGAACTATCAAACTCCATCTGAGTCAACCATGTTAGAGTAGTAGAGTTACCAAAAGTTTTTCTTTTAATTTTGAGAAGTAGAGTGTCCAGAATGAAGTATGCAATAGTACAACTGCAATCTTTCCTAGTCAGCTCTCCTTGGGGACACTATGTTCAGCTCTGAATACCACATTTTAAGAAGGATGTTGATGGTCCTTTGTTTTCAAAGAGGACCGATGACATCCTGGTGGATGGGTGATGTTCTGAATTGTGGGTGAATTGGATTTGAACTAGTCAGAATTCACAAAATTATCAACCTCACTGTCTCTTACAGTCATCGAAGTGCAATGACAAGATCAAAGTCAAGATGACTAGCAATGGCTCAGGATATAGTGGATGACCTTTGTGTCTTCAAAGCTTGTCCAGGTTCGAAGGACTCCATAGCACCTGCCTCAGCCACCTTCATGGACACTGGAAGAAATTGTTCTCATCCACCTATTCTTGCCAGGGGAAGACTTCACATGTTTGGGGGTAGACATCCCCCCCAACTCACGTATGGATTTAAGACCTTTAACAAAGACATTATCAAGCTGAGGTGTGCTCAAAGGAGGGAGACCAGGAAAGTTTGCTGACCTAAAAACATGTCTTAGAAAGATCCATTGAGGGAACTAAAAACTGAAAATGAAATTTCACAGGTAATACAAACTGTATTAGATTCTGTAGCTAAGGAGAATAATCAGTATTGGGTAAAAATAAAATCTGAATGGGACTGGACTGGTTTAGCCTAATGAAAAGAAGATTCTGTGGAGAGAAGGGGATGGCACAGAGACCTGATATATGTTTGAAGGACTATACCCAGTGAAAGGGAAATTGGAGCTGCTCTGGCTAGAGTGGATGAGTGGAAGCTGTAGCAACAGTTTTCAGCTATTAAGCAAGTTTCTAAGATTTAAAGCTGTCATAAAATGCAATGGGATGTGTCATAAGGTAATGAGCTCCCTGTCGCTAGTGATCTTAAAGCAAAGTCTGGCTGACATCTTTGTCAAGTATATTGTTAAGGGAATTTACATTTCAGGTATTTGTGGAACAGGACAGTCTCTGTGTTGCCTTCTGACTCCAGGGGTCTAAGATTCTATTACTATGTCATGTTCTACCTACAGAGACTTTTCGCACCACTCCATTTGGTTTCCCCTTAAACAGGAAAAGAATTTGAGTTTGCTAGAGAATGAACCTCCCTTCCCTGGGAATCTCTGAGCCAACATGGCTCACAACACCAGGAAAGATAAAACCAGTTTGTTCTTCATCCTGACTTTCTCATCCTTTACTCTTGCTTACATCTGACTCCTGTCTGGGCCAAGAACCCTTGTGCTCAATCAATCTTCTTAATCTGGAGTTGATTCCTTAATATACCCTGCGGCATGCAGCAGTAGAGTCTTAACACCACACCTCTATAATACTCATCCAATCTTTTCACTAAATTAACTGAACAAAGGGGGAAAGTAGTTGGCCAAGTTGTTTTGTTATCCTCTCAAAGCGGCCTTAATGTCTCATGCTCTTTGGACACCAAGAACTGGAAACCTTAATAGTCTTCCTATTCCAACTTTTCTATGGTTACAATAAAACCTTCATGAATTCCAGAAAATTAAAGAAGCATGACCTTTACTTCTGAGAAATTGTGCTGGCTTCCTTTTATCAAACTCTGTCTTCGAAAACCATCTCCCATTTCATCCATTAAGATACTTCCTAAACCTCCTCTCCCTGCCCCCTCAAAAAAAATGAATAATAAAACAAACTGGGCTTTATTGCAGTCTCTCTCTTCAGCCCCTGTTGAAATTACATTTTCCAGTCTATAGCAATCTTGTTGGGCCTGAGTAAGCTTGTTACCAGAGTGCCAGGCTTGATCAGATTTCACTCTGTATTTTCATTTGTAGACTTGCATGGACCCAAACCCTCAAAGGCTTTTTGCAGCAACTTTTAAAACCTTTAGGTCTTTCAAAGATCTTTAGAAAAGAGAATCAACTGGCAAATTTCTGATCTTGAAGAAGTTTTCAAATTGGGCAAATATTCAATCTCCCTTTTCAACATCAAGGGCACCAAACAAATCGAAAGCATATTCTTAAAGCTTGTCTTATTTTATTTCACAATCTTTCCCTAAGAAAAATAATCCAGTCATACCATCCTCCTCCTGATAGATACATAGGCAACAAATAATAAATAAACTTCCTTCAACATAGACAGGGGACAGAAGTAGGGCTCAACAGTCTCCCGAATGTCCTTGATGGAATTTTTACTGTTTTACTCCACCTAACCATGATGCTTTGTTACCCATCACCTCCAATTCCACCAACTCTAGGGCTTTTCTGGCAATTTTTCTAACCTGGGCTCATATAGTATTGCTTCCTAGGGAAATGCAAAACTCCCTTGAGCCTATTGTTACATGGAAAGTTAGCAATAGGATTGTGAAATAGACCAGCTTATCTTTAACATCCTATCATGTCAAATAAGGATACCTTTTCCTTCTTCTGGCTTCTCCCTTGCTCCTGCTCATAGGTATCTCTTCCTCTCAACTATACATCAAGAAATTATTATGAAGGTACTAACAGCTAGGTGGTGCAGTAGATAAAGCATAAAACTTGGAATCTGCAAGACCTGAGTTTGAATCTTGCTCTGTGTCTCAGTTTCCTCCTCTATAAAACAGAGATAGCAACTACCTCATAGCATGTGAAGATCAAATTAGTATCTATTTATAGCTACATCCATAAAGATGTACATACAGACATCAGG
>JAQQSK010006131.1:0-14581 GCA_028658325.1 Potorous gilbertii
TGGGGGGTAAACAAAGAACTGGATTTTGAAAATTAGAATTTAAGGAATACCTAGCTTTTTAGGGATCTAGTTCTCAACCTATCTTACAAGCCTTTATCTTCCAAAGAAATCAGCCTCAATCCAAGCAGATGTGGGAGAATAGCCAGAGGGTATAGCAGGTAAATGGCCTAGTCTGTGGGGGGCTCACTGCCAGCATAAGAGCACCTGGCAATGGAGGAGGAGCTGAGTTGTGTCAGACTAGACTAGAAATGTCAGTGGGCCTTGGGTGACCAAAAGAGGTCTTTGTTACAAAGGACTCTGGTCTTGGGGAGTGAATCAGTGGCTTCTCCTGTGCAAAGGTTCCCATTTAGAGCTGCCACTGGCCATAGTGGCCCAGGGTCACTGGGGTAACACAGCAGTCTAACCATCCCCCATCCTGTAGGCATGAGGCACTTTGCGATCAGGCTGCTTTGGAAAACTGCTTGCACCTGGCCTGGAAGAACACAATTAAAAACGCAGTAAAAATTGACAGATCTCAGTGCGGAGAGCTGAAAATACATTACAATCCCAATCGAACTATAAATAAAAACCCTAAATTAAATAAATCTTGTACAATTATGGATTAAAACATGCTTAGCTTTAATAGCCTCGCACATGGGCCCTGGCTCCTGAAATTGCTGCTGAGGCTGCAGGGCCAGCGTGCTGCCATCGTAATTAATAAGTGGCACCAAAGTGAAGGCCCAGGCTAGAAGTTCAAGCATGGGCTTGGAGCAGGTGTATGCAGGCCCCAGCTCTTCCTGCTTGCTTGCTCAGTATCCTCCAGGCAACCTAGACACAATTTCCATGGCTGATGGTGGCCAGGAACTTTTATAGTAGTTGCTTAGAAACAGTTTAGCGGACACTGGGCGTGATGATTTTTAGAGGGATGGTAAGCCTGGATGCCCAATGCAAAGGGAATTCAATAGTCATAATGCAGATGTACATGGTGCTCTGACATTTACGAAGGACTTTGTTTACCACTTTGAGATAGGTGGGCAGCATGGAACGCCATCATCCCTGATCTCTAATTTTATGGAGGAGGAAAGGAAACTAAGACATAGAGATGTAGATGACTTGTCCAACATAATATTGTCTTCCTTAAGCCTCCTGCGCGGTCTTTTCGCTCTTAGCAAAAGACCAAACATCTATAGGAAGGCAGCTTTCCTGGCTCAACATCTACCCATCTTTCTGCTATACCAAAGGCAACTGACAAAGCATCATTCAAAAGGGATTACTGTTGGGACTGTTGGGACTGTTGGTGAATAGTGCGCCACAAGGTGAGTCAGGAGGACCCAAATTCCAATTCCAACCTCAGACATTCACTAACTGTGTGACCCTGGGAAAGTCACTTAATCCCAACTGCTTCCAAAAGAAAAAAAAAAGGGAAGGGGATTTTTGTGAGTCTCTATGTTAAGTGTTTACCATGTGCCAGGCACTGTGCTAACCAAGCACTGAGGATACACAGAAGGGCAAAAGACAGTCGCTGCTCTCTGCAAATGACACCATAAATTATTGGTCTAACAACTGAAATCCATGTGACTAATGCTTTTAGTGCAGTTGCTAATGTTTCTCCTTCATCCAGGGCATATGAAACTCAGCCTTTAATACTATCAAAGTGATTCTGAAAAAACCTTACCTAAATTTTGGGACAGAGAGCTAAGGGTGAAAATGGTTTGAGCCCTCACTTCCTAAAAGAAAATCACACTGACCTAGGTGGAACCAGGTGGTCATACTCATAATGAAGGCCAAACATTTACCCAGTTTCCAGGTTCTACTCAAATTAATTCATCAAATATTCATTACGTGTCTTTTGTGTGAGCATTGCATGCCCTAGGGAAGATACAGGGTTTAGGGAAGACAGAGTCCCTGCCCTCATGGAAGGGGCATATACTCTAGGAGGAGGGAGAAAACAGACACAAATCCATCCAGCAAGAGCTTCAGCAGTACCCAACAAACTCCAGCGTTTGAAAGAGAAGACATTTCATTTTCCGATGAAAATCAAAAAGAACACAGATCTTAATCAGAACCAGGTTCTGACCTAATAGCTAAGAGTTGCTGCTCCAGTGAGTCGGCCCTGGCCATGAGTTTGTGTAGTGGTGGCTTAAATCTGTGTATCTGTATGAGTTGTAGGTAACGGTATTGATCTGCCTGGCTCCCTGCCCCAGCATCTCTTCAGTTTGGGCAGGGCCACTGAATGGCCAGCTGGAAGTTCAGGCCCATCCCTGAGTCTGGAAACAGCCTTGGCCTCGGGTCAGTAGCTCACAGGTTTGGTTGGAGCTGAGTCAGTCTTTCTCTGACCTGTGCTCTAGTTCCCCAGAGACAGAGTTCCCAGGCATCTTGGATTATAGGATCATAAAACTGAAGGTTGGAAAGGACTCTACAGATGATCTAATCTAACTCCCTCTTTTTTGTTTTTTAAATTAAATTTTTATGGATATCTTTTGTTTTTACATCACCCACATTTCTCACTGTATCCCTGCTCACCCCCACCCCCCCCCCAACCCCATCCCTTCCCAGGAAAGTCATTCCTTATTTTTTTAAGAGAAAGATTAAAAAAAAAAGTCCACAAAACTAACCAACATTATAAAAGAAAAAAAGTCTGATTTTATTTGCAAGAAGTGAGGGGAAGTGACTTTTCATGTCTTTGCTTTAGGGCCAAGCTTGGTCATTAGCATTTTGCAGTATTCAGTTTCACTTGTTTAGATGTTCTTTCCATTTACATTCCAAACCTTTTATAGAAAACACATTAACTGAGGACCTAAGAATTAGTGGCTTGCCCATGGTCACACAGGTAGTAAGCCCAAGAGCAGCACACAATGGTCAGTGCTGGACAGAAGCCTAAAACTCTTCTCAGACTGTAATCTCTCGTCTTTCTATCTCTCCCTTTATCTCACATATACTAAATCTATCCTTCATCCTCATTCTGAACCCCCATCACTCCATCCCTCCCAGCTTTCATGGTCTATCACCCACGTTTTACCTCTCTTTGCTCCTTTGAAATCTTGATTATATAGTTAATGAGTTTACCTTTATACTCTCCTTTCCCCTCAAAAAATCCCTTGCCTCTCATCCTGTTGCCAGTCATGGCTTTGCAAATTCTTCTGTCATCTGCCTTCCTTGATCCTAGGGCACATGGCAGATACCACTGAAAGAAGTCACACAACCATGTTAATCAGATTCAAACAAATGCTATCTAAGCCCAAATGGGCCCTCACTGCTGCATGGCAAGCCTTTAACTCTTCCTGGATTGACTTTTTTGCATTGTCCCCACCAGAGTCCATTCTGAATCTTCTTTCCACATCCTCTCATCCTCCCATCCTCTCTCCCCACTCATCAAAGTTTCTTGTTTTATACTTTGTGGAGTATTATCATTCGATTCAGAATATTATACTTTACAGAGGTCATCCAGCATGAGATCCCTTTGCTCTCCAGTCCTGCTCATCACATGACCTCAACATCAAGCTCCATTATTCCCTCTTTTGCCCCAGTCTCTGAAGAACATGTAGGCTCCCCTTGATTCCTTGCCATCCCCTTGCCTCCAGGAACTTGTCCCTTCAGTCATTACTCCTCCCCTTAATTTTCAATCTGTCTTTATCTTCCAATTCCTCTGCTGTCTATAGACATGAATAGATTTTTCCTAACCTTAAAAAACATTTTGTCTCACCTTGCCGTTCCCTTAAGCTATTATTGAGCAGCGATCTGGCTCAGTGGATAGAGGGCTGTTGAGGTGTTTGTCCTTCATTATCAAAGAAGACCATGACATCAGAGAAATGATAAGATGACTTGCACTTGACTTTGTTTTGAGTGAGGGAGGGCTATGCAAGGTCACCAGCCTTACTTTCTCCTCCTGAGCCACCTGGGTCCAGTGACCAGATTCTGAGAGAGGGCTATATGTGATCAGATCCAGCCTTTGAGACTTACTAACTCTATGACCCTTGGCAAATTATTTAACCTTGCCTCAGTTTTCTCATCAGTTAAAAAAAGGTAATTAGAGCACCTAGGGGTGGAGGTTGTGATACTCAAGAGAGATAATATAGTGTAAAGGACTTTTCAAGCCTCAAAGCACTACATAAAGTGTAGTTATTATTGCCTTCTGTCTCTTCTGATTTACAATTCCAAATTCCTAGAAAAAGCTGCCTTTTGGCTTCCTCATGCTCACCTCCTATTCACTTCTCAGTTCCATACAGCTTGGTTTCCTGCCTCACCACCTAATAGAAACTTTTCCCTCTTAGTTTGCCAATAATCTCTTAATTGTTTAGTTCAATGTCCACTTTTCAGTATTCATCCTTCTTTGCCTCTTTTCAGCATCTGACACTATTGAACACTCCCTTCCCCTGGAAAGTCTCACAACCTTCGATTTTAATTATAGTTTTCTCCTTATATCTATCTGACTACTTCTCAGTAACTTCATTTCTTCATTATCCATGCCCTACCTCCATTTGTGATTATCTATCAGGACTCTCTACCAAACCAGGTTTTCCTCCCTTTCTATACTCTTTTCATCGGTAATCTCAGCTCTTCATCTCTATAAAGGTATAGTTGTCTAGGGCTGATCAGGTCAGACTAGCACCTCAGGTCTGATGTTGAAATGAAATGAAACCTTTGTAGGCAATGGAAAAATTAACAAAAGAAGGTTTACTTGACCATGGCAGAGAAAGAACATTTGGCTGAGGAGACAGCATTGATTCACTCACCCACAGCCTCTTTATTGTCTGTCTTCACTTACCAATCAATCCTCTTGGCACAGCTGGATCTCCTCATGGCATGTTGATGCTTAGATTACCAGAAAGCCACATCAATTACCCAATTACCTGGCAGCTAGTGGTGCACTGGATCGAGTGCTGGACCTGGAGTCAGGAAGACTCATCTTGCTGAGTCCAAATCTGGCCTCAGACACTTACTAGCTATGAGACCCTGGACAAATCACTTAACTATTTACCTCAGTTTCCTCATCTGTAAAATGTGCTGGCAAAGGAAATGGCAAAGCACTTTAGTATCTTGGTGAAAAAAAACCCAAATGGGGTGATGAAGAGTCAGATACAACTGGAAAACTACTGAACAACTAAACATTGGCTATTTCCCTTCAGCACCACCTAGAGTTTAAGAAAAGTGTATATGTGACTCTGTTACCACCTCCGGTTTGGGGTGGAAATAGGGGAGGGGAAAGACAGGCTTTCTAGATGTTTTGCTGTGAGCTCTATTTGCTACCAGCTGATTGGTCAATATGATATCCTGGTGAGTAAAAGGTTGCCTGGACTTGTCTTTATTACCCAAAGCTGGTCTGATAAACTTTGCTGTTTATTGGCTTAAAACAAATGGCGAACCAAATTAAGAGTGTAATCATTTCTTAGTCCCCTTTTTAGGGCAACTGTAAGTTGAAAGAGTTTGTAAATGCTTCATTTTCCCAGCCAAAGAATGGTGAGAAACAGGACAGGCGCAGTTAGCGGAGAAGTAAATGTGTGGGGAAGATGTTCCTAATTGGATCAAGGACATCAAAACTTTCAGTTCTGATGTGTGGATTCCTTTGAGCACGTGAGTTTTACTCACTTGTATTTTCCTGATAGATTTCTGTAAGCGTTTGTCCATTCTCCCCACAGACACTGAGGGCATTGGAGGGACAATGTGGTCCAGGTATATGCATGGTTGTGATGTATTACTATTACTTATATTAAGTAAATGACTATGTTTATCATCAATGTGTTATCATTGTGAGTGTCTGGGTTTGTGGAAATGGAAGCACACCAGGGGAGATTTGAAGGTTAAAGTGGTAAATGGAAGGTATGTTTTCCCCCAAAATAGGGTTTGCCCTCCAGGAATCCAAGAGAGTTTGAACTTGACCATGTGGTGGTGGTCCTTCTCTGGGAACCTAGACCTATCTGTTAGGGCAGGCTGGAGAGATTGAGCCAGCCCAGAGAACGTGCAAGTGTGAGCTCATTTGAGAGGTATGATGCACCATGGGTGTGGGTCGTGACACCCCCATATATACTCTACTTTTTGGTGATGCATACCAGAGGCCCTTTGTATACAATGCAGCATGGGCCAGCACTTCCAGAAACATCTCAGATTCATTACATGTTTGATTTTGAGTTAATTTTTGGTGGTTGCATGTTCAGGACCTTTTACTGTTGCCAATTTTTTCCTGAACCCATATAGGGTTGCCACTTACAGTTTAAGAAGTGCTGATCTAGCCCAATTGACCTACTTGCCACTGTTCTAAGTGTATGACATGAAATCTCCTGTCTACATGCCTTTGTATAAGCTGCCCTCCATACCTACAATACTTTCCTTCTTCACTTCTACCTCTTGGAATCCTTAACTTCTTTCAAGGTTCATCTCAGGTACCTGCACCAATGGAAAACTTTACTGATCCCCCTAGTTTGTTGTTGTCTTTTCCCTGACATGTGGAGATTACTTTCATTTAGTTTCTTTTTAATTTTTTATATTTAAATTTGTGTTACTTTGTCTTTATGTATCTATATACATGTGTTTCGTCCCTTCGTCTCATAGAAGATAAGGACCTTGAGGGTAAGTACTGTTTCATTTTTGTCTTTCTATTCTCAATACCTGGCACAATATCTAACACATCGTAGGGGTTTACTAAATTTGTATTGCATTTAATTCGAATCAGGAGGCCTATATTTAGATCCTAGCTCTATGGCCATGGGCATTTGCTTCATTCATTCACCATTTTGAGCCTCAGTTCTTTCACCAATAAATGGGGATGATATTTACACTGCATACTTCACTTGTGTGAGAAAAAGTGTTTTGTGAAGTTTAAAGTGATAGGGAAGTTAGTTATTTAAAATAGTGGGAATAATATCTCAAGTTTCATGAGTCACTATATATGTGATCAGAATCGGGGAAGGGGGGAGAGGTGGAGGGTAGACAAACCATGTGATGATAATGAATGATGAGCCAATCTTGGAACAATCCAAGGGCTGCCATAGTTCCCATGAAATGTATAAAGAACTACTTAGAGGAGGAATATTTCTTGCATTGTGAGTAGCTCCTCTGTGGCTCAGAACATGACCTAGAAGGCATAGATGGGTTTGGTTAATTTGCACTTATGGAGAGTGTCCACACCAATGAGGTCATAGATCTGTTGAAGGAAATATTCAAATTATTCCTGGAGTTTGAATGTCTTGTCCCTGAACATTGATCTCCCCATTCACTCATTATTATATAGCACGCCATTGATCACTTGTGCTGCTTCTTAATGAGACAGACATCTTGGACGTGGACTTGATTTGGACCTTTGGTTAATGTTCCTTGTATCCAAACTTATCTTGAGCTCCTGACTTTAGGCCCACTTTCCAGCCTGTGTTTGTGAGTCTGTTTGTCAATGATCAGACCTCAGCAGGAGGATGCTTTAGACATGCTAATGTTTGTACCGAGGCAGAATCATTTGGCAGACAGGTTATATAATCAACATGTCAAGTGAGATCCAGATGTGTGGACCATGAGAGATGTAAACGACAGGGATACAGAGGAAAAGGGAATCAGGGCTGGAGAAACTAAAGCAGTCTTGGGATGAGTTAATTGATGCTTCAGGGAACAATTATTAGGAAGAGCTTGAAAGCTGCGGGGCTAAGAAAGTACTTCAGTTCTAGGGAGGAGAATGACAGGGGTGAAAACCTAGATGACAGCAATGGAAAAAATCTGCCATTTGAGGGGGATCAAAACTGAAAACTGAATGAATGTCCATCAATTAAGTAAAGCTGAAGAAATTGTGATATAGATTGTAATGGCGTATTAATGCTCAAAAACTTCAACAGATCTGTAGAATTATCTTTGGGGATGTTTCCTTTAATGAGGCACATAGATTCTATCCATACCTGCTCATCTTATCCATATTTTCCTACAAGTTCACCACTAGGGCTCCACCCAATGTACTGGAGGCTGTTCTGGAATCCCACTGACATGGGTAGGATGCCAATATACCTTGTATCCTGTACCTGGCCATCTGCCTGTTCTCTCTTACCCTTGCCACAGAAGTATCCCATCCTCTCTTTTGATCTTGAGTTCATTATAAAAATTTGTCATTGGAAAAGTAGGGATCTAGGGAAGTAGCTTTTGATATTTTCTTTGTTGCTATTTATGGTATTATTAATAGTAAGAATTATGAGAGGCATCATGTCATCATGGATAGAAAGCAGGGCTTAGAGTCCAAAAGACCTGCGTTCATGCCTACTATTAGCTGTATGAGTCTGGGCTATTTACTTAACTTCTGGAGTCAAAACATCACAGGTCCTTTTCAAAAACAACAAACAACTTAAGTTCTCAGGGCTCTAGGCAACTCTTTAAGAAAAGAGTTACAAAGTACTAATCTCCATTGATGGAGGAAGCACCCTATATCAATGAAATCACACTTTTGCTTCCTATTTCTATCTCTAACAAGGTCCAACATTTTTTTCCAGAAGGTGTCATGGTGTGCTGAATGGTGATTTGGTCTTGGAGTCAGGAAGCCCTGTTTTAAGATCTACCTCTTCTGTGTACTGACTGTGAGACCCTCTGTAAGTTATGTAACCTCTTCAGGGTACCAGAAAACTCCCTAAGACTATGTTGCAGAACCAATATCAATCTTCATTAAAAGAGCCAACTTTCCTTCCTTAGAAGTTCCCTACACTAATGAAATCATGGTCTTGTTAAAAGGTTTGTTGTTGTTTTTTTTAATTCCCATACCTTTTGTACCTCCTTCTACTCCTCATATCTACCCTCTTCTTAGTTATTTTATAAAAATTACCCCACAGTGCCCTTTATTTATACTTGGACTAATCCAGTAGTGTTAAAATTATTGCCATTTTTACCCCTATAGCCTCATCTGGGACTGTAATGTTAGAGTCCAATTGTAGCGGCTCTACTATCTTTGAGAGTAAAAAATTTATTTTTTAAAATTTACAGATCATTTCTACTTTTCTTTTTGTTGTCCTCCTTTGTGCTCATCCCTAAATGTTCTTGCAATAATTTTGCTTGGTTAAAACTCTTAGTAAGTTTTCTTCAAACTAGTTTTTCTCTTTTGTACTTCTTTTTATTTACTTTATTAGGAAATGCTACTAATTTTCTTCTATCACCCTTTGTGAAATTTTTAAAACAAGGCTTTATTCTAAACAGGCATTGCCTTTGGTTGCTCTCTTGCCCAGCCAAGTCAAGTACTGACTAGGGTATTTTTTTAAGCTCTTTTGATCTATCTATCATGATAACTGATTTATATCAATTTAACTGTACAAAGTTAATATAATTAGTATCAATGTTCTTTTATATTATATATTACCCACTTTTCTTATAAATAACTTATTTCAATAGGTCAGAATTTTCTCATTTAATTATTTTTTCTCCTTTTTACCAATTATCATCCTACCTGTAACAATTCAGTGAGTGATCTGACAATACACAGACAGCTAATTCAAAAACAACTCTCATCAACAACGAGTCTTTTCTTGTCTGCAAAAATATAATTAATTTCGTATTTTGTGATGTTATTTGGTGATCACCATGTCCAATACATCTTAAAGAAGGTATTCGTGATATGAAGGTCCTGTTTATTCCTGATCCATATTTTCCAATACATTTCATGCCATCTTCACTTATTCTCACCACACATCTAAGTGTATGTTGATTTCATTTGGAAGATCTTATAGGATTCATTGTCAAATTTTTCTACCTCCTCACCCTTTGCTATTGATATTTGTATATCAGCTTCAGTTCTTTGCATGGTGATCTTTTTGTAGATACTCACCATATATACCACAGTACAAATGACCAAATGTCCTACAAAATGATGTTCCTTATTGTTTTGGAGTATATGATAAAACCAGTTCATCAATTTATTTTTGCCTCTCCAAGGAAAAGCTGTGAGTCTCCCTTTTGTGAAGTTGCAAGTTCCTTCATTCTGCTAGTTTCATTTATATTGAAAATATCAAGATTGATATGAATCATTTTCAACAGTACTATGTCCATTTGTTGATTGTTAAAGATACTGCATTTAGGATGTAAACAGTCAAAGTTTACATGTGATTCTTAGCACCTTCTCCCCCCTTTTCTTCCATTCTGTCATTATCATTGAAGAATCAGAAGGAATATTATGCCATCAAAAATGATGATATAAGGAATTCAGAGAAACAGGGAAAGATTTGCATGAACTGATGCAGAGTGAGGTAAGCAGAATCAGGAAAACAACCTATACATAATGTGAATGAACTGACTAGACTTGTAGTTTCATTGGTATAGGGAAGTCTAGATGAGGACGCTTTTAGTACTAATACAAATCGGCAAATGATCTGCTCTTTATAGTCTTAGAAAGTTGTCTGGGGGCATTCAGTGACTTGCTTAGGGTTGTACAGTCAGAATATGTCAAAAGTGAACCCAGGACATCCTGACAAGAGACCAGTTCTCTACTTACTTTGCCACACTCACGAAAATGAAAAGGATACTAAAATGAAATCAGATATATGATTGTAATGCTCAATCTTAGTCCTGGAACAGAGATGCTGAGAGAGTATCGCCTTTCTTTCCTTTTAAATATGGGTGGGGTATCAGTAGAGAATGCTGCATTTATTCTCAGATATGATTGAGACCATGTGCTCTTAGACTGTGCTGGCTGGCTTCGTTTAGTTGTTTTGCTTTGCCACGGTTAGATTAATTGGATGGGAGTGGGGGTGGGATTATAGCCCATAATGGTGAAGATATTTAAACAAAAACAGTATTTTTAAAAGGAAAAATTATTTACCCTTCATATATAATACTCAGACAGCCTTCTCTACCTGAAGACTTACCACAAGTAGTAGTACCAATGTGACCCACCCTCCTCTGCCTGCCAAGAATGAAGCCCCAGAATCCTCAGCTACCCCAGGACAGGTCAGATTCTATATATGTTTGGTGGTTGTTACACAGAAGGAGAATTTAAGTGCAACCAATTAATTATAAGAAATCTGGTCCCCCAAATGCCAGGGATTATCTTCCCCCAAAAGAAAGAGAAGACAGTTTTCCTATGAAAGAGTTTTTAAGGGAAGTCAAAATAATAGCAGAATCTGAGTGCCTGTACTGTATATAGGTTGTCTCTGGGGCAAGCATCTCTCCTCATACCTTGGGATGAGTCTGTGGGATGGGAACCAAACATGAGTTCATGTAAGCCTCCTCAGGGAGCTAACTATTACCTTGTTCTTTCTCATGCATTGGGGTCTTAGAGCTCTAAGAGACCTTGCCTTCTGAGAGTCAGAGGTCATGAGGCTCTGCACTAACTATACTCAGTCATCACAGAACCCTAGAGGGGGTGGGTCTCCCTCTATTCTGTGCCAGGCTAATTTCCAGTTCCGATTCTCCTTAGTCCCATGCTTTAGAGTCATTATCAACTGATGGAAAAAAATTATTCCCCCATCTGATATCTCCCTTCTCCATCCCAGCCCTCCCATTTTTCCATCCTAACCATCTTTTGCCTCGTATTCCAATGTGCTCCCTGAAATCTTTGATGTAGGGAGCTAACAAACTTCCCTTCATCTCAGCTGTCTTCTACTTCACACCCTTTCCATCTTCTTGTGCAAACAGAAACTTGGCTCTCCCCAAAAGACTGTATCCCCTGGCTGCCCCCTCCATGACTGGGGTGCTCCTTCTCTCCTGTCTCCAAATGGTTGGGAGTGGGGGGAGAGGGAGAAATCACAGGCTATTGAAAGGAAATTAGTAACTGCCCATCCATATGTCTACGTTCTCATCTCTATAAAATCTTTACAAGAATGACTTACATGCCTATTTATCAGGCATATTCTTGATGAAAATATCAGAAGGGAACAGGCAGGCTTACAGAAGGGTTTTCTATAAAAGCAGACCACATCTGCCCCTCTCCTTTACACAAGTGTCTGAAAGGGAATGGAGATCCAAGATCCAAGATCTGTGTATACTGTTTGTTGATTAACAGAAATAAATAAATAAAACAAAACAAAATTGGAAATAAAAACTAGTTGAAGATACTGTCTTAAAGGCTCTCATTTCACATAATGTCTCCTAAACATACATCAGGAACAGAGATTAAACTTGAGGTTTTATTCGTATAAGAGGCCTCCTGGATGAGGAGACTCCCTTTTTCAATGTAGACTGGCATCTTCTCTAACTTACAGTTTTAGATGACTCCTTAGACAATTGACAGATTAAGTGATTGGCTAAGGGTCACATAACCAGCACATATCAGAGGTAGAACTTGAACCCAGGTCTTCCTGGCTCTGTGGGCCAGCTCACTATCCACTATATTGTACTCCTCATGTATATATTAAGATATTAAAAATTAATTAGTTTTACCAATAAAATATAAATTTCTTGAGGGAAGAAAGTGTTTCATTTTTTCTTTTATACCCCGGGTATCTAACATGGTGCCTGGTTTGCATCAGGTGCTTAATAAATCTCATTGAATGAATGAATGATGCAAGGTAGATATGACATTCAGTCAGTCAATAGATAAGTCACTGCATCTGGGGCCATCTCTAGTCATCCTAATCTGTATCTTGCCACTGGACCCAAGTAACTCTAGAAGAGAGAGTGAGGCTGGTAGCTTTGCCCAGCCCTGCCTCACTTAAATCTAATTTACTTGCAAATTATAATATCACCTTCCTGATGTCATCCTTTTTGAAAAACAAAAGACAAACAAAAATTGATGAAGAAGAATAGCAGCTCCACTGGGGACCCAACTGGCCAGTTCCAGTTAGACAGCACTGTTTCTTCCTTCTCTCCTTTTCTTCCTTCCTTCTTCCCTTCTTTCCTCCCTCTTCACTTCACTCCTCCCTTTTCCCTCCTTCCCTCCTCTTCCTCCTTCCCCTCTGTATACACAGGGAAACATACCCTTACCTGAGGGTGCTCTGCCCAAAGGAATATAAATTTTGATCACTGAAATCTAACAAGATATCTTGGGATTTATGGACTAGATTTCTTTTTATAAAGGACCAAACCTTAAATCCAAATCACTCTGGCTCTCGCCGACTGGCCAACAATAGGTCCCAGTCCAGGCTTCACTTAGTCATTACTTGGGTTCTGATGTCTTAAAGTGAGTGTAAATAGCAATTATTTCTGTCTTGGCCAGAAACCCTGAGAATCTTCCCCTTCTAGAATGATTCTTGTTTTAGACTAGGTAAAAGAGGTCATTCTTTGCTTCATTTCTTACCTAGCCTTAATCACTAACTGGGCAGTTTCTTAGAAAAACTGAGACCTGGGAAAGACCTTCACTGAAAAAGGTCAAGGTCTCCCACTGTATCTGAGGTCATTCCCCAGTAGTCCTGATCCATATCTTGCTACTGGACCCAGAAGGATCAGGAGGAGAGAGTGAGGCTGGTGACTTTGTACAGCCCTGCCTCACTTAAATCCAATTCTCTTGCAAGTCATGACATCACCTTCCTGATGTCAGTGGTCAATGACGAAGGGACAATACTAACAACAAGAGCAACAGATAAGTATTAACTAATCAATCAAAAAACATTGATTAGGCACTGTGCTAAGTGCTGGGGATACAGAAGGAGACAAAAGAAAGTCTTTATCCTCAAGAGTTTATAATCTAATTGGAGAGACAAAATGCAAACAAATATATGCAAAGCAAGCTATATAAAGGATAAATAAAAATAATTAAAAGAGATTGAGTAAGGCTTCCTATAGAAGGTGGGGCTTAGTTGGGATTTAAAGGAAGCTAGGGAGGTCAGTAATCAGAGAAGAGGAAGGTGAGTATTCCAGGCATGGGAGATAGAGAAAAATGTCTGGAACCAAGAGGAGTTTCTTGTCTGTTGGACAACCAGGAGGCCTGTGTCACTGAGTCAAAGAGTAAGTTGTAAGAAGTCTGGAAAAGTAAGAAGGGGGTAGGTTTCAAAGGGCTTTTAATGACAAACAGAGCATTTTGTTTTATTAAGCACCTATTAAGAAGCAGAAACTTTGCTAGATGCTAGGGATACAAGGACAAAAGGAAAGGAAAGAAGAGGCCACATTAGCCAGAGCTTAGCAGAGAATATCACCAACTTTGAACAGGAGTTTGGTTGAGGATGGGAAGAAAAATATAGGATGATAACTTTCTGGATAGGAAGGTCTAATGAAGGTCTTTTTTGCATGACGGGAGAGATTTGGGTGCGTTTATAGGCAGTAGAGAAGAAACAGAGACTGAATACAGAGACAAAGGTAAGGGACAGGGCAGTCCACTGGAGAAGACAGGAGGGTCATGGGTACCTAGAGGAGTTGGCCTTGTCAAGAAGGGCCACCTTTTCATCCAAAACTGGAGAAAAGGGAGATCAAGTCGGAATGGTACGAATGGGTTGTGTGATGAACAGAAAGGGGAAAAGACAGGAATTATTGGCAAATGGCCTCTAGTTTCTCAGAAAAGTAGGAGGCAAGGTTTTCAGGTATGATGGTGGAGGGAGAGGATTGTATGGGAGGTTTCAGGTGAGAAGAAAAGGATTTTAAGTTGAGATAGTATAAATTTATAGTGGAGCCAATCAACACAGTTGTGTGACTGTCTACAGTTGTGTTCAAGAGCATTAATTCAGCAAAGAAGAAGATTAAATGCCAGAGTTGGCATTTAATAATAAGTTAACATTTATATAGTGCT
>JAQQSK010006132.1:0-14581 GCA_028658325.1 Potorous gilbertii
CAGTATTTCTTCTTGATTACCTTTTTTTTGAAAGAAACTAACAGGTTGCATCTAGGAGCCTGAGATGAAGGCTCAGAATCACCTAGGCAATACATTTGCCCATTGCTTTGTACAAGCAATAGTCATATGTACTGAGGGGAGCAGGGGAGAAGGAGGCACTCTGTACTCTGCCCTTCCTTTTAGGAAGTCCCCGAGAGATAGTTCTTCTCTACATATTTCAGAGAAAGGAAGAAGAGATCAAGAATGAAATTTATCTTTGTCTTCAAAATTTATTGAGTAGGCAGTTCTTGGCTCAGTGGCAAATTCACTCCCAATGATCTTGACTGAATACCAACCAATTCTAGAATATATTTAAAATGATAATTCATGAGCATTTATAAAAGGAAAACAGTCATTACTAAAAGCTACAAGGATTTCAGCAAAAACATAACCTAATGTTTTTGAAACAGATCTACTCATTTGGTAGATCAAGGGAATTTCATAGACATAGGCTATACTTGCATTAGAGCAAAACTTTTGACATGCTATCCTTGTAAAAAAGATGGAATGATGGAAGCTAGATAATAGTAAATATAGACCCAGAACTGATTAAATAATTGGACTCCAAAAATATTCTCTAATGAACCTATCTCAGATTGGGAGAAACTATTCAGAAGAAGGTCACAGAAGTAGGTTTTTGGCTTTGAGATGCGTTCAATACCTTGATCAAAGTCTTAGATCAAAGAATAGATGGCCTTCTTATCACATTTTTAGGTGACACAGAACCTGGAAGCACAGCTAGCACTTTGAATGTCAGAGTCATGATATTGACAGGTTGGAGTAATGGCCCTGCATGTAGTAAGATGTAATTTTAAAATAGGGATAAACAGCATACCTTATACTTACTTTTCATTCTCATATTTCTCTTCATTCCTTAAATGTGGTTGCTCTTTAATATGCTCTATTTGATAAACGAACATTACATTATAATAACAGTAATGTCTTGAGTTTTGCCATAGATGCTTTTGTTTGTGTTAGAAGGGGAGAATGGAATCCATTTTTAAAAGAAAACAACATATGTATTCTTTGGAAAACTGTGCAACTGAAATTGCAAAGAAAAAAAGTAAATGCGTTGATTTTGATATATTTGTATTCAAAATGATAAACAGTAATTATGGTGGTGGTGGCACTAAGATCACCATCTTCCTACACCATATGGTTGAGTTCTAAAATGTAGAAATATTTATATCACAAGATGGAAATTCCTGCCAGAAGGCCTAATTTACCAAGCTGAACATTCTGTGGGCTTCGTAGGAAGCTGCACTAACCTCAGATGTCCACTGAATGGCACTGTTTGGAAAGTAGTTAAATGCAAACGATGACCAGATGGCCCCTTTTGAGGTTTAAGTCTCCAGGCTTCCAAAGGCTCTTAAAATATATTGATTAATATTCTAATCTAGTATAACCTCGGAATAGGTAGCTACAGACCAGAGGAAATCTGATTTCCTCCTATTGATTGGCCTTTTGGTATCATTTCCTGTGGCTGGAGAGAAGTTTGGTGGTCATTTAAAACTATTTTAATACCACAGGCTGATTTACATATTTTCATTGGATTCTTAATACTTATGTGGTGATTTATATAAAGGGGACTAGGAAGATAACAAATCAAGTCTAAATTTCATTGGGAAAAAATGGTTTCTTGAATAACTTATGTCCAACTTTGAAGAAGTCTGGAAAAGATGAGTACTTCATAGATAGGAAGTAATTTGAAGAAAATGTTTAAATCTACTTCAGTCAAGCCTTAACCTTTTAAAGCAACACACCATATTTATTTTTGGATACTTTTCAAAATAAAATCATATCTTGTTTTCTCATATGGAAATGTTGACTTTCTGAAGTTTATATTACATTTTCTATCTTCTTGTTTCTAGACTTGAAGAACGTGAAGGCTAAAAAGAACCTTACAGACCATCTGGTCCAATTTAGTCATTTGACAGCTGAAAAGTCTTAGGCCTAAGGATATAAAAAATCTAGTTTGAGATCATATAGCAAATTAAGTGGCAGAGTTAGAATAGGAATGCATATATAAACCTAGATATTGTTTGAGGAACCTTTCTCCACCAAGGATAAATAGTCTGCTATTATCTTTTCTGCCAAGGGAATGCTGATAATGCTGATGATGAAGCCTGTGAATCATTCAGTGTTCTAGCATTTATTAAATGTCTACTATGTGCAAAATTATCCTAAGTACTGAGAAGCACTTAGGTAGGAGATAGTCTCTGATCTTAAGAAGCTCACAGTCTTATGGGGGTGACAACATCTAAACAACTATACACACACTATATATATATGTATATATATATATATATATATATATATATATATATATATATATATATATATACACACACACATATACGTATAGGATAAAATAGGGCTAATCTCAAAAGGAAATCACTAACATGGAGGACTGCAAATGGCTTCCGGCAGAAGGTAGAACTTTAGCTGAGACTTTAGGAAGCCATGGAAGCTGAAGGTGTGGCAGCCAAGAGGCAGAGATGAGTAAGTAGAGAGATCTAGTCATGGGGGACAGTCAGTATTGGGAGATGGAGTAAAGTGTTAAAGGAATAATGAGGAGATTGATATCACTAGATCTTGGAGTATATTGGTGGATGGGTATAAGAAGGCTGGAAAGATAGAAAAGTGCTAATTGATCGAAGACTTTGTTAAGTCCAATGGAGAATGTTATTTTTCATCCTGGAGGTACTAGAGAGCCACTGGAGTTGATTGAATTAGAAAACAGGGAAGGTGACTTACATTTATCCCTCTCTAGTGGGAGGAGAGAGCAGGTAGGTGGTACAATGAATAGAGTACCTGGAGCCAGGAAAACTCATCTTCATGAGTTCAAATCTGGCCTGGATCCTTACTAGCTGTGTGACCCCATGCAAGTCACTTAGCCCTGTTTGATTTAGTTTCTTCATCTGTAAAATGATCTGGAGAAGGAAATGGCAAATCACTCCAGTGTCTTTGCCAAGAAAACCCCAAATGGGGCCATGAAAAGTGGACTGATTTACAGTACAGGCTCAACAATAAAGTGGAAAAAGAAAGGTGTAGTCTGGGAGTGGTGTCTAAGTTGGGGCTAACTAAAATTCAAAAAAGTGAGAGAAAAAAACCCTTATTAAGCCGAATTTTTCCAGACAGAAGTATACAGGAGTATATTAGAGTTACTTTCCAAAGAGGTACTTAGAGTGATACCTAGGATTATGCCTCTTTTTACTAAAAAGTTACTCCTTCCACTACATGATATCCTTACCTTGAAAATTCAATATAGAAAACTATTCACTTTCTTGGATTGCATTTGAAGTGCTGGAACATTGAACAATAAAAGAAAAGCTCACTCAATCTTAGCTGCTAGGAAACAGGAATGGGGAATAGTTTGAATAGTTGTCACCACAAATGCAGTTTTGAACATATTTTAAAGATCTTGATCCATTTCTTCTAGAACCCAGATGTTTGTCATTGTGTTAGGACCAGTCTGAGAAAGACCTATTAATCAACACTTTTTTTTCTAACCAAGCTCTGAATGCTGACCCTGAGCTGCCAGGAGAAGTTAGAACCTATTACAACAAGAAATGGCCTTCTTTTAAAGTGATTTACTCTTGTTTCTGCCTGGATAGAGACACATTAAAATGTAATTCTTATGGCTCCCACAAAGCAGGTTTTGGAAAAAAAAATCAACTATAGATAGAAATATTTTATATGTACCTATACTTATTTTCACTTTATAAAAGAGACAGCTGAATACCTAATAAGTAAATGATATGCTCTTCTTGTCTTCTTTCCCCTCTTTTTCCTTTCTCTGTCTTCCCCTTCTCTTTCTTTCTCTTTTTTTCTTTCTCTTTTCTTTCTTTCTTTCATTCTTTCTTTCTTCCTCCCTTCCTTCCTTCCTTTTTTCTCTTTCTCTTCCTTCTTTCCTTTTGTCCTTTCCTTCTTTCCTCCATTCTTCCCCCTTCCTTTTCTCCCTCTCTTCCTTCCTTCCCTCTTTCTTTCCTTCTTTCTTCTTTTCTTCCTTCCCCAACATCAGCTATCTCTTATACTAACAGAGATTGCTAAAAATCATAAACTTGAGTTGTCTATAGTCATGCTTAGCTCACGGGGTTTCTTTCTAGGATTTGTTATTCGGTTTCCAAGGCTTATCTTGATCTTGTGTTTCTGAGACAGAGATTCAATTTATTTGCTGCTATAGTTCTAAAAGGTCAGGTTTCATAAAATTTATTCATTATGCCTTTATGTCCATGACAGGCAACTCTAAAAGAAATATACTGAAGCTCAGTTAAGGAGCTTCTTGAAGTATATAACACCTGGAACATCTCCACTTACACATGAACTGTCTTAGAAAAGCTATCCCATCCATATTTGAGGTACTCTGTAGGTCAGTACTCACTTCAAGCCTGTAACTCATGAATCACCACTTCATATGTTTCCCTTTTACCAGCCAACTAACTAGTCAACTAGAGAACATACACATATTTTAAAGAGACATTTAATCAAATGACAAAGAAATAAAGTGATGAGAAAAATGTCCCCAAAGTGTACATGGAGTATACTCTTCCACAAGTTAAGCTAGTACCATTGTTCTGAGAGAATAAACAAAATAAAAAATAAACTAAGACAAAAAGAACACATGACTGGAGAATAACATGAAGAGGTATGTATCAGGAATCCATGTAACTATGGTACATGCATAGAAACCACAGACATAAAGGCCCTAAGTAGTCAGGAAAGCTCATACCTTAGATGCTGTAGGGCAGATGCTTTTATAATGTTGCTCATCACTGGATGTATTATCTCTGCTGGGCATAAGTTATTACTTTTTTCCTGCTGGGTGTTCCTATGCTACTGTCATGATCACTGCTTCTCTATGCTCCTACTTATGGGATTTAGCTCTTCAAGGTTATCTTCTGACCAATTTGGCTGCTATCCAATAAGGTACAGTGAATGAAAACAGCCTCTCTCTGACAAGGGCACTCTCATAGCTCTTTTACTGAACAGAACCTGGGATTGCGAGCAACCACACTTAACAAAGGACCAAATAGTAAAGCAATAGTAACAATAAGAAAACAATATAAAAACAGATGAAGTGACCTAGTTTAAGTCTGTCCCTTTGACTGTCCAGTGCTAATTCCAAGTCCCTTGTACCAGACAATTATTTGACTTGGGTTGGAACATTCATAGAATTCCTATTTAACTTCCAATGTAAATCCTGTGCACCTGGGGACTCATTCCAGGGACTCAATTTCCCTTGCTTTATTTACTTATTTACTTGTTGACACCAATTAAGAAGTCTGAATTGATTAATTTTCAATTTCAGAACACTTGGTCTTGGCCTTTTACTAGGGAGACCAGAGCACACAGACTTAACCCGAGATGACATGGTAAGAGAAAATTTTGTCATGTATGCATAAAATTAGACAGATGATATAGATACTTCTGGGGGATAGGGCTCACAAGAGAGGGAAAGAAAAGTCTTTAGACTACATGTTAGTTATTAGTTGACTATATATTAGGGTTAGGTGCAAATCTTTTGCATTTTTTTTGTTGAAGAAAATGAAATACATCTTCTATTCAAGGTTATTATTGACCAGAGTACGTATATGGGAGTTTAGAACTTTACTTCTCTGTAGACAACAAGATAAGAGCTGAATTATAGTATTTCTAAGGCAGGCCCTGAGTGAGGACATGACAACGCAAAGTTTTGTATTCCCATGGGAATTCCTGGAATCCCTAGAAGTGAAAGAGAAATTTTAGTGAGATGTCCAAATAGTGACTTAAATTACAAGTCCCTGTGGTACATCTTAGGGAAATATCCTAGGGTTTCCCTTAGAAGTCTCAGAATTTTAATCCTATGTAGCTCTCTACAGAAAAGGTAAAAGAACTCTCAGCTCCCATTCAAGGCCTTAAGCTAAAAACTATAGTCAAATAGAGTAGATATTAATTCACCCATCAGAAAATACAAAATATCTGCACATAAACCTGTAGACAGTTAAACCATTTTTCTTCTCTTTTATGAACCTAACTTTCCCCAGATACCTATACAGTACTCATGACTGCTTTGTGTGAGTTCTTTCATAAGTGGAAAGAACTCAAGGTTACCAAACATCAATGGACTATCTTCCATTTATTCAAGTATCTTATAATAGTTTTCTTGACATAGTACTACCTTGGGATTGAGATATTCCATTAAAAGAAAAGCACTTATGTTGTTTGAGCAATGATTTCTTTCTCCTAGACCTGTACATTCCACAAAACTGGTGAAGAAGTCCAGGTTTGTGCCTTCATATCTTGATCCTGTCACTGGTCTTTAAATCCTCTTCTAGCTTTTACTTGAACCATGAATCATTTATCTGGTCCAGGAACTCCTCTTCTCATTCAGTAATTGTTCATTGTTGCTGTATCACTGCTAGCTTTCATTCTTAAAGCCTCTAACTTGGCCTAGGAACTCTCCTCTGATTCCCTGTTGTCTTTTGCCACCTGATATCCCTGGAGCCATGTAGTTCCTTGATGGACACAGTTATTTGGAAGGGATGTAGTGACACATAGCCTTCCTTCCTATCATATGTGCATGTGTGTGTGTGTGTGTGTGTGTGTGTTTTAGGTGTGTCTTTTTAAATTCAAGACCAAGAATTCAGTGTACTTCTGAAAGTGGCAGTAATCAAGTATATATCAAGCATGTTATTAAGGGGTCAACAATTATCTGAAGAAAAAGTAAATTCACACTTTACAAAGAAAATATTAACAATGCCAGAATGAAATAATATTGACAAAGAAATGTCACAGTAGGACTTTACCACCTTCTACACCTGTGGGATAGTGTGAAGAATACTGAACTTCATCCCTGCTTGTACCTATCTTATACACAACATAATCTACTTTGTAATATTATTTAAGTTCCTGACCTCTCTCTATTACTGAATTATGTACTCTTTGATTATAGGAATTGCTTTTTATTCATCTTTGTTCCCCACACAGTGACTCACACATAGCAAGGACTCAACAAATGCCTGTCTGGGTTTTCTGCTTCTGTTCTTGTTTGGTCTTTCAGTCATTTCTGATCCTTCATGACTCTAGTTGGTATCTGTATCACCAAGGCAATATTCACTATGTTTTATATGCCATGGTGGTGACTATGAATATGCCAACATAGTTCTCAACTGCAAAATATAAAAGGCTTTCCATATAGAAGGTAGAAGGAAAACATTTATTTAAACACCAGAAAGTCAGATCTCAGAACCAGAAAGCAAGATCCGTATTGGTTAAGAAGTTAATAAATATGATCACAACAGGGGGCAAAGCCATTCTCAAACCTCCCCTCCCCCTGCCAGGTCCTTCTCACTATCAACTGTCACAATGTGTCAGTCTCAAACCTCCCCTCCCCCTGCCAGGTCCTTCTCACCATCAACTGTTACAATGTGTCAGTTGGCCTATGTTCTATCCCCTCAAACCTGACCCCACTCACTCATTTCCTCATGATTCTGCTCCACTTTTCCTGTTCCGTCTCTTCAGCAAGCTCCCACCACATGTGACTCAGGCTTCCAGATCATATGGGCCTATTAATTAATAAGAAAGAGCTTTCCATTTAAATAACTACTACAGGTCTTCTTGGCAAAAATACTGGAGTGGTTTACCATTTCCTTCTGTAGTGGACTTAGGCAAATAGGAGACAAGTGACTTGTCCAGAGTCATACAGCTAGCATATTTCTGAGGCTGAATTTGAACTCAGGTCTTCCTGATTCTAAGCCTAGCACTCTATCCATTGTGCCACCTAATTGCTCATTTTTGCTATATTATCTATCTACATAAATATATACATATATGTTATATGCCAATAGTGATAATTCAGTTTCCTAATACCCACATTACCGGAAATAGAAATAATTGATTCTAGAAATCCTGACAATATTACGGAGCCAAGTTTTCTATATTGTTAAATTATTTCCATAATGGTAACATTATGGGGATCAACTGGTATATTCTCTGATATTCCTTCTCTTTCCATATTCACATTTCCACCACTATATGAGAGTGTGAATCAAAACTCATTCTCACTAACAGTGTGATGTTAATGCAGATTTAGGGCAATCTAGCAAAGGGCTAATTGTAGCCAGTGTGGTGCTCTCATTATTTTCTAGCTTGTTTCTAATCTGCTCCCTTCCCAGCATGAATTAGTGCAGACTAGGTTATTTTAATGTGTTTGCTGTTTAGACACAGAATATTCTTTATCTGTTCCTCCACTTGTGATGTCACCAACGGGAGTGAAATGCTAGGATTTATTGAGCAATTTTTATTCCCACTAATAGCCCAGCCATTGGAATAATGGCATACAAAATGCTGTTACTTTCAGTATTAAAATTTAACTACCTTCCAGCCATGGCTGAGGCAGCACATTAAGGGAGGAGAAAAGTTGATAGAAGAGAAAAGTGGGGCAGGAGAGATAAACCATTTTAAAAGGGAAAAGGGGTCGGGGTGAGGGAGAAAGTCATTTAACAAGGGTGAGACATTTCAGGTTTTATATTTATGAAGCTTTAGACTCTTGGTCAATGAGATTTCTGGAATCTACAAGGACTCTCTATCTCTCTCTTCCTCCATTGCCCCCCTAAGGTCTGGTATTCTACCACATAACACTTTTATATCTTTCTTCATTTATAAGTCAGTATTTTCAGGGATACTTTCACATTAAAAAAAAAACCCCATGGAAATTTTCTGCTTAGTTTTTAAGATTAAAGAGGGAGAGAGAGTGATTTACAACATATGTCTAGATTTTAAAAAACCATGAATTGCTGCATGATCAAACAATTTTCTCTTGTTACCTTTTTTCAGCACTCTGGAATTTACATCTCAGTTTTTCAAACAAGAATCTCAATTGAAACACAAAGTACTCAAAATTACAAATAAATTATCCAGGGCATGAGTTTGACTAGCAAAGTGCTATTTCCAAAGAATGCCCATTAAATTGTGTGCTATTCTTTTCCTTTTCATATGAGAAGAAAATGGTTTCTGAAATATAAGTTTTCATGTTAAAAATTATATCCCTTTAAACAGTGATAAACTATCAGATTCAGAAGAATTAGCAGTATTATTTTTCCTATGAGCTCCATATTAAATAGAAACCTGTGGTCTTTTACCATTTGTATTGGCATCTACTGATGGTGGAAGATAAGATGACCTGAGATAGTAAACTACTATTTTCATAGAATCACTGTCAGTAGGAACAAAGATAATTGCTCTCTAACACTATAGAGGTGACACATTCTGAGACTGAACTGTTCATGGAGGAGTACAAAAAAAAGAAGGAGAGAGAATCATTTGCCTTATATTTTGCCATCATTCATGATGAATTTGTAAAATGTTCCCACCATTTTATTGTCACAATTCAGAAATAATTGACCTGATCATTTATTTTACACTTAATTGTTCTCTATAAGACATTGATTTGGAAAGAAAATAGGATTCAGTGTGGAACTGTACAGGCTGACTCTGATCCTATGAAATAAGGGAGAGCATCTAGATCTCTTCTTTTTTGATTTCAGAGTGCTGGACTTGAAATTAGGAAGTCCTGGGATTGAATCCTGCTTCAGACATTTACATAGCTGTGTGATCCTGCGTTAGTCACCTCTGTCAGCTCCAGTTTTGTCTGTAAAATAATAGCATGTACTCCATATGTTGTGAGGATCAAATGATGTAGCATATGCAAAGTGCTTTGAAAATTTATAGCACTATAGAAATGCTTGTCATTGTTATGATCATATTTATAATTATTAAAATTTTAAATGTACTTGACAGAATTAGATAAGTGTGTCAAGATAATACCGCTACGAATAACAATTAACATTTATCTTGTGCTTTTGAGTGTGCAATGCCTTGTATACATTAATTCATTTAATTTTATTTGAGATTATTGAGAACAGAGAGTAGTGTAGTAAAGAAAGCTGGTTTCAGCGGCAGGAAAGTCTGATTTTAGGTCTTGCTTTTGACAAGTATTGACTGTATGACCCTGGGCAAGTCACTTAGGCTACCTACCAGAACTATAATAAATGCAGGGAAGATGTCAGCTTGCAGTAGTAAAATGAATTTCCTCTCTTCATTATGTCACCATCATGCAAGATCATTTCAGCCTTGGAATTCATACCTTCACAGTTCCTTCTGCTCCTGGGACCCCTCTAAATGAAAGTGGAGTGGAGAACTATTCCCCAAACCTATATTAAAGAAGGCCAGTCATCTTTTTATTTCCTGCTCAGGTATACTACTTTTGCATTTCTTTATCTCTTTTCTCTCCCCATTCTGCTTTTTAGCTTCCTTTTGTGTCTTGTCTTCCTCCACTAGATTGTAAACTAATTTTAGGTAGGCACTGACTTTCTTTTTCATATTTTTATTCCCAGTGTTAGCATAGCAGGTACTTAATGTTTATGAACTGATTGAAATCAAAGGCCCATCCTCTGTCTTTCATGGAGATGCCCAACCCATCAGAGAAAATTGTGTTTATCATTTATTTCCAAAGGGGAAAAAAAGAAAAAGCGAAATTATGTTTGATTTTAGAAAAGAAATATAGGAAATTCCATTAATATTGTAAGCCTGTGTTTCTTCCCTAAAGGCCAACTCTGATATTTTATCACAGTATGGAGAAAACTTTAGATTCTAAAACCAGAAATACTTGCACTAAACTGAAAAGAAAGAAAGAGACTGTGTTTTCTGAGAACAGAAGTCTTATCATTAGGAGTGTGACCACCAGAGGATGCACATTTTTGGGTACAACATCTCTTAAGGTGTTCAAGGGCTGAGATTTGTTAATGGAAGAATATCAGTATAGCTTAAATTATTGATGTGGTGAAGCTATATGAGCATGCAAATTTATTGTGTGCCAAGACCTATAATCACTATGACATGTACAAATTATATCTCACTTCATTTTATATAATCTTAAGGATCAATTTATTTTTAATAATATTTTCCCAATATCAAGACAATTTTTAGCATTTATTTTTATAAGATTTTGAGTTTTAAATTTTTCTCCTTCTTTCCCTCCCCACCTGTCTTCTTAAAATGGTAGGTAATTTAATATAGTGCTATATGTGTGCTATCATGTAAAACATATTTCCACATTAGTCACAATTGTGAAAAAAAATCAGATCAGAAGGAATAAAAATGCAAAAAAGAATAACTTAAGTGAAAAAATATGCTTCAATCTGTATTCAGAGTTCATCAGTTCTTTATCTGGAAATTGACAGCACAGTTTTGGAGCTATAAAGTGGGCTATACCAGATTTGGAAAGCATACTAGCAAAAACTCATGCAATATTAACAAAACCTCAGGCCCATTACACTAAGGCCTTTGTAAAATGGAAGGAGGGGATTGATAGAGAATCTTAGGAGATGTGACAAATGGGTAAAAAACTAACAGAAATACTATTTTTCAAGCAAGAGAGACATCTTTTATGCAAACAATAGTAAAGACTATTTACTATTAGCAAATAGGCACATGCCATTGGATCTGTCAAATATAATTGAAAGTGAATTACATCCTTCTGGAACTATATGATAGTTAGGATCCAAGAATGAAATCAAAAGGCCTTTCATGGACAATACCTCCATGAACTTAGCAAAAAAAAAAAATGTTGACAAAGGTAGTGTCCAACAAATGTCTGAGTTGTGTGACATTTTAAAAAAAGAAATATTTTTTTGATAAACTTTTTTTGATAAATTATCAAATCTATTCAGCACTAGTTCATTACCAAAATAAATTATAGAAAAGTAATACTTACAAATGCAGAATTTATATAATATAAACTGTGCAAAGAAATGGTAGAAACTGTAAAACAAAGCATTAATACTTATAAGATACTTAACAAGGCACCATCTGTTTATAAAATTTTATTTCAGAAGTCATCATGCTTCAGAGACTTTCTCCCTTTTACCCTATGACTCTCTTCTCCCATTGATGAATTCTTTTAAAAAAAATTTAAAATAATTTTTATTTTTGTTCATTTTAACTAAATACCAACAAACATGAATGTCTCCATATAAAAGAAACAGAAAAAAAGATTGCACGTGAAACCACAGCTCTCTATTGTGTACAGCTTGTTTTTTAAAAAAAGTATTTAGTAAATAGAACCCCTTAGTTTCAAAGCTGTCCTGCTTGTCTATCTCATTCAGAACATCCTTCTGTCCTTTTCTGAGGCAGGTGACTTTTCACAGCCCTCCCTCACTCAAATCAAAGTCAATCATCTTGATGTCATAGTCCTCTTCGAGAACGAAGGACAAACACAGCCTGTGACTGAATAATAGCTCTCCTCCTCCTCTTCCTCCTCCTCTTCCTCCCCCTCCCCCTTGTCTTCCTCCTCTCCCTCCTTCAGTGCTCCACCCCCCAAAGCTGCCTTTTTTCCTCTGGGTTTACTGGCTACATATCTTGCTCAAAGATCAAGCCTCAAACCCAATTCACTCTGGAGCTCATAAACTGGACAAGTCCCCACATATTTAGCATAAAGTGGATTTAAATAGTAATTGTTTCTCTTTTACCCAGGAACCCTGAGGGTTTTCCCAGTTTGAGTTTTATTTTTGATTAAAGGGGCCTTTCACTCAAAGTGACAGTGGCATAAGACCTTAGCCTGAAAGGACCAGTCAGGGTCTCACATTGCATCCTGGGCCATCTCCAGTCACTGGACCCAGATGGCTCAGGAGAAGAAAGTGAGGTTGGTGACCTTTCACAGCCCTCCTTCACTCAAAACAAAGTCAACTGCAAGTTATGTTATTATCTTGATGTAAAACAAAGTCAACTGCAAGTTATGTCATCATCTTGATGTTACCCATGGTCCTTTTTAAGAACAAAGGATAAACACAATAATACATTACAAAAATGTTCTGATAACTCTCTTTTCCTTTAGTGTCCTTTGTGACATTACTATCACTATTTTAGAAATATTTTATTTTTAATTTATAAAATAAAGCAAGCATTTTAATAGAAGCATAATTAAAATGATTGAAAATAAAATTGCAAATTTATTACATACAACTTGCTGTTCCTTTTAAATATATAATGAAGTTATCAAGTAAAATTTCTCCTCCCCTCATTGAGATAGCTACCATTAGTCACAAATATGTGTATATATAATAAGGAAAATCATTCCATACATACTTTTTAAAAATCAATTCTTTCTCTGGATGCAAAAACATTTCCCTTCATAGGTCCTTTGTAGTTAATTTGTATTTATAATATATTTATATTGATGTATTTATATTTATTTATATTTATAATTTGTTTATATTTTCTATTTACATAATTGTATATAATTTGTATTTATAATTAAAATTTATATGATTATAATGATGAATTATTAAAAACTAACTTGTTTAAATCTTTACAATCTTTAATATTTTCTTCCCATCCTGCAGATCTTTGAAGGTATATGATATTGACTGTTATGACCTAAGATCATAAATTATATCTTTGACTTCCTTTCTCTTATAATTGGATTAATATGAATCTGTTCTTGATTTATAACTTGTGAAAACCCTGTAATGAGATAATTTGTAGAACTTTCTGAGAGTATATTTATGTGGGTGACATATAAAAACTACATATCTTGGTCAAACTTGGTGACACTTGTTCAATAAAGGCAAATCTTTTTATTAGCAACTGTCTTCCAAATAGCTTTCATTATAATTAACAAAAATCTTTGTTCCTAAGAAATTTGATGACTAATCTTATTATGGAGTGACTCAATTTATCTGCTTCAACACTAGGCTCCTTGGACTTGTATTGATGTCAAGAAGTGGTAAAATTAGACCAGACTTTTCTTCCCTAAATCTCACAGGCCCAGTTATCAAAGGAAGTATAACACAATTTCAATCTTTATGAGATTTTTCCAGTGATATACTGTCCATATTTTTCATAATTTGCTCAACTCTGTGATGCTAATTTTGTACATTTGCAACATTACCGTTTGGGAATTTTGGACTCAATATTTAAGTAAAAGATTAAGAGAATTTATTGCTATAGCAAGATATTAAGATTACTGCTAGAAGTCAGAGAAAATTTTGCTAAAGCAGCACTGTATATTGAAATTAAGGCAGGTAGGTGGTAGAGTGGATAAAGTGCCAGGCCTAGAGCCAGTAAAACTCATCTCCCTGAGTTAATATCTGGCTGTGTGACTATGGGCAAGTCACTTAACTTTGTTTGCCTCAGTTTCCTTATCTGTAAAATGAGCTGGGGAAGGAAATAGTAAACCACTCTAGTATTTTTTTTGCCTAGAAAACCCCAAATTCATAAAGAGTCAGATTCAACTGAAAACAACTGAACAACGAGAAATATTGAAATTAGTCCATTTTTCTTTTAAGTATAGTCAGTGAATATTTCCCTGCATGAAATGATTTTTGCTGAACAGGTGAGGTGATGGATTTCTTTTCTTCCCAATTTCCTAACCTCTAACCAATCTGAATGAATTAAGATCAGATAGTTACCAATCTTTTTCTAACCCAGTATCATGATTTTCTGGTATGAATTATCTATCTATCTATCTATCTATCTATCTATCTATCTATCTATCTATCTA
>JAQQSK010006133.1:0-14580 GCA_028658325.1 Potorous gilbertii
GAGATCAATATATTCTTGACCCTCTTTGAGATGGGAAACTCACGAAAAAAAGTCTTACTTCTACACAAGCCACCTCTGCTAAGCCAAGTGGCCAGTTTTTAATCCTCTCTCAACAAGTTTGTTGCTCATCAAGATTGTGCTCTGGGAAAGGTAAACTCCATCAGATCTGAACCTCCTTACAAACATGGCTGGGAAAGGAAACATGTTGGGACAAACTGTATTTTACCGCCAGTCCCCTGGTCTCCCAAATTGTAATGGATGGAGGGCTTAAGATAACAACTAAAGCTGGGCGTGCCTCAGTGCCCTCCCTATCCCAGACTGCATTGGGATCTTGGGTTCTCTAAAAAAATACCATCTCTACTCCCTCATTGTAATGAATGACAGATTGAGGGATCTCTCAGCGTAGCATAAGAAGTTAGGGACTGTGATCATGCTAAGGCTACAGCATAGTGTTTGAATTGGGCCTGGGGTCAAATTTCATCACTGTCCATTCATTCATTCATTCATTCATTTATTCACCTAGGCAACATGGTACAGTACAAAGAACAGTGGATTTGAATCCAGAGGGCCTGGAATCATATCCTGGCTCTGCCAGTTAATACCCATTAGACTTTGTGTGAGTCATTTGACTTCTCTGCCTGACTATTCCTTCATGTGTAAAATGGAAGGGTCAGACTAGATACTCTAATTTCTAAGGACCCATTGAGCTCTCAATGCGTGATCTAAAGCTCAACGTTAGTGAGGGAGGGTTGGAGAAGTGATGTGGTGCTGTAGGAATCCTGCTGAATTTTGAGTCGGAGGGCTCAGGTTCAACTCTTGACTCTGATTATGACTTTGTGGGAGTCACTTCTCCCTCTCTGGACCTCAGTTTCCTCATTTGTAAAATGAAGGTATTACAGTAGATGAGGCAGCTAGGTGGTGCAATGGATAGAGTGCCAGGTCTAGAGTCAAAAAGTCTCATTTCCCTTCATTTAACTTTGGCCTCAGACATGTCCTAGCTGTGTGACCCTGGGCAAGTATTACTTAACCCCATTTGCTTCAGTTTCCTCATCTGTAAAATGATCCAGAGAAGAAAATGGTAAACCATTCTAATATCTTTGCCAAGAAAACCCCAAATGGGATCATGAAGAGTCAGACATGACTGAAATGACTTCAGAACAATAAGAAAATGGGGGCTAGAACCTTTCTTGTGACATGGACCCCTCTGACAGTGTCTGGTGAAGCTGTGACCCCTTCTCAGAATCAGGCTTTAAAAGCATAAAACCAAATATATAGAACTCTAAAGGAAACCAAAAGTCAATGAAGAGATGATGTAACTTTTTCCCATCTGAGTTCACAGACCCCTTGAAATTTCTCCATAGACCCTTTGATCCCTGGTTAAGAACCCCGGACCTAGGTAATCTCCAGGTAAACTTCCAGGAAATTCACTGGGAAATGTCTCCCCTTGAGCCCACACCTGGGCCAGCTCCTGCGCAGAAACCCCTGTGGTTTGACTCCCTGCTTCCTCATTTTCTCATTGTCAGCAGTTAAAGTCACCTCCCCCTTCATCCTTCCCTCTGCAAAGTGGGAGGGGTCCAGGAGACTCTGCTGCTCCCATAACAGCCGCTTGGCTCTTCTGGGGGGTTCTGCCAAAGGTCAGTACAAGGGGGATCCCTGATGAGCAGAGACAGGTGCTTGGCAGGAATCAGGAGGAAGGCGCCAGGTTGCCGGCTGTGAGGGACACGTTGGCATGACACTGAGGGGCTCAACTTTCCTGTTTTGAGTCTTCTCAGTCCTACATTGGGGAGGGCACCCCTACAGGGAAGGGGGAACTGGCAAACTCGGGGGACCAGGGCTCTCCACCCCTGTAGGGAACTTGATGCAGCAGCCTGGGCACAAGAAGGAGGCAATGGGCAGGAGTGATAGTAGGAAGAATTAGAACTAGACATTAAGAAAAACCTCCAGGAGTGGGATCTTTTATCTGGCAATTCAAGGTACCCCCCCAATCTGGCACCAACCTCCATGGTGAGCTGGCAAATGTTGAACAACCGATCTCAGTATTATGAACATTTTTTTTCCATCACTTTCTTCAATCTAGACAATCAACCAAATGATAAATCAAGTACTGAGTTGTACCATTTGCTGATTTCTGAGGTTTAGATGCCTGTACTAAAAATTTAATAACCAGTTCTCATGAGCCCGTTCAAGCTTCTTCTGGCCCTTTGCAGACCCATCTCATATTCCTCACAGCCCAACTGTGTTCCAGTGGAATTGGGCATCTGTTTCCACACCTTCCCTTTCCTTTTTGCTCTCTGACCTCCACACCATCTCCTGTGCCTTCCAAGTGTTCCCTTCCCCGCTTCAGTGGCATTTCTACTTATCTGTTAAAATAGAACTCAAATGCTGCCCCTGCACAAAACCCTCTCTGTAGGAATAGGCCTTTGTCCTTGCACGACTCACCCAGCTCATCCTTCTGTCTCTTTGCCAATGAACTTCTCAGAGAATTGTGCCTCCTTGTAACTCCCAGGGTGCTCAGCACACAGTAGTGCTTAATAATTAGGGTCCTGGATCTAGAGCTAGAAGACGACTTTGACATCATCCTGTTCAGTCTGTTTTAAAGCTGGGGAAACTGAGGAAGGTTAAGCCACTTGACAAAGTCAAACTAACTTTAAATGGAAGAGCTGGGATTCCGTCCTGGGTGCCCTGTATTCCTATCCATTGTTTTTATAACTGAATGAATGATTGAATAAATGAATGAAATGAATAAGCATTTATTGAGCATTTACCATGCAGCAGAAACTGTTCAAAGTCAAGGTAATTATCCATCTTTACACTAGGCTGGCCTCTGCTGGTACCATGATCCTGGCAGAGCCTTGAAGCCTCAAGCTGAGGGTGTAGAACTTTGAGCCCCTCTCCGAACAGTGGTCCCTCTTTTGAGACTTCTCTGGGCCTTAGCCAAAGGTGTGGCCCCGAGGGCAGGTTTGAAGGCCCAGGCATACCTAGGCAAGGGTGAGACTTTGGTCTAGGTGAGGATCAGGAAGAGAGCTCCTCCCTTCCCTACCACGAGTCCCCCTGGGAGCTCTAGGACTCCTTCAGATCCCAGGACCCTTTTGAAGGTCTTGCTTGGGTTGGCTTCTGTCTTTGGGACTGGGAGAGGGCTGGAATTGGGAGTTATGTTGGCGTGGTCAATGGTAGAGATGCCTGGGAGAGGCAGTGACAGTTTTGGGGCATAATGACAGGTGATATAGCCAGAGGGACTTTATAGGCAGGCTCTCTGGAGACTGACCATTTCCTTTAGAGGCTAGCATTGATGATTTGTCACAGGGGCTGTCACGGGGAAGGGCTGAGTTTCCAAGGAAAGACCCCCCCAAAACCAGTATTTATGGAATCATGGAAGCCTGGAACTAGAATGCTTCTTAGAGATCATAAGAAGACACTAGCTGTGTGACCCTGGGCAAGTCCCTTTACCTCTTTCTGCCTCGGTTTCCTTATCTATAAAATGGAGATAATAGTAGCTACCATCAAGAGTAGTGACAATCAAATGAGATAATATTTGTAAAATGTTTTGCAAACGTTAAAGCATTATATAAAGACTATTTTTAAATATTACCGTTACCTCAACTGATAATCTGGAGACTGGGCTCCCAGTTCCAGCATTGCCTGTAATATGATGTGTGACTTTGGATAAATTACTTAACCTCTCTGGGTCTTAGCTTCCTCACTTCTAAAATAGAAGTGTTGGATTATATAATCTTGTAAAGATTTTGCTAGTTAAAAGTTCTATCATTGCACAATCACTCCCCATGATATCTGTCACCTTGGAGCTGGACTTTCAGAAGTGGACATCCCATAGAATAACACTGGGGGACCAAGTTAGGGATGGGTAGGGGGCAGGAATGTGCTGGAACTGTCTCTTACTGATGGTTAAATTTTCAGTGTGAGCATTTACACCTCAGAAATCCTAAAATACTGCAAATTGGGGCTGGATTTACTGTTGTATTAATTGCTTAGACTTAAGAAAGAGTTGGAGAAATGTTAGATTAAACTTAAAAGTGGGATAAAAAAAATTGCCCCTCTCTGAAGAGCTGGTTGTTAAACATTTACCAGCACCCTCCTGCTGAGGGAAAGCTCCACTTTTCTGTTCCCAAAGTATCACAGACTGCTGGACTTCAAGCATATACGAAGGTTCCTAGGCCGGTCGAACACAGACTCAGTTACCTCCCCACCAACCCTAGCCTGGCTGGTGAAGAATGCTAACCCCTTGGCTCTTTCCAGACTGTCCATTCCATGACCATGGCCACCAAGGCCTCTCTCACCCTTGTCCTCTTTCTGTTCCTCCAGATCACTCCTGGAAGCAAGGCAGCTCAGTCTCAGCTCAACCAGGGGGACCTTGTGGTAGCCATCGATGGCGTGAACACGGACACTATGACCCACCTGGAGGCCCAGAATAAGATCAAGTCAGCCAGCTACAACTTGAGCCTCACTCTACAGAAGTAAGTGAGAGCCTGTGCGGAGTGGAGGGTGGCAGGCCAAGACCTGGGTGTGGAGAGGGGGACTCAGGAATGGAACAAGGACCACAGGTTTGACAGCAGCTGGGGCTGAAGACCTGTTCTGGGTCCAGCCCCAGGTCCTAAGGGAGCACCAAGAAGATAAACACAGATTGGTTCAGTGCAGACTCAGTCCAGGATGGCAGCAGAGAAACAGACTGATTTATGTAGAATGAAGGCCTGAGCCTGGGCCTCAGGTGCCTCCTCTGCTCAGCTGCCCACTCTCAGAGCAGGTCCAAGGACTCAGCCTTCAGTGAAGGTCTCTCCCTCCCACCTCCCCCCAGGCTTCCAGGCCTTCTAGGGCACCAGCCTGACTCCTAGGGCCAGGGACTGCTGAGGCTCGACCCTTAATCATCTGTTGTCTTTCTTCCCTTCGAGCCACTGCTGGTCCTGGGTTCCCTGTTCAAGCTCCTGCCTGCCTCCTTCCCCTTTATCCTTGTCTCAAATGCTTTCTACCAGTAGAGGAAGGGGGAGGGGGATAACAGGAGGAGGAGACAAAGGTCATCTGGACACTCCAATTGGCCCCAAAGTTTACAAATAGAGATTCTTTCTTTTATGCTGGTTAACTGGGGAGAACTTTCCTGGGCAGGGCCCTCTCCCTTCTCATGGCCCCAGTACAGCTGTGATTCCCTCTGTAACATCTAATATTCCAGATCCATCCTCATCCCCTCCCTCAGAAAGCTCACTTTCCCTCATCAATCATCCGATTAAGAAGCATCTATTAAGTGCCTTCTGTGTGCTAGCCATATTATTCACCAAGTTATTATATGAAGTGTTTTGTGGACCATAAAGATGAGTTAACCATGATCTCAGATGAGATAATGTAAGTAAAACTCTTGCCAACAGTAAAGTACTATATACATGTTAGACAGTGGCTTAATCAAGAAATCAGTAAGTGTTTATTAAGTACCTACTCTTCACTAGTCACCTGAGCTGGGTGCTAGAGAGGTCAAGACCAAAAGAAAATATGCTATGGTGACCCTAAGTACTAACAGACATTGTCTTCACCACAGAAAACAGAAGGGTCATTCCCGTACAGGCTTAAGGGTTGTCTGGAGCAGAAAGATGTGCCTGTCGGGCATGTAGGTGGTAAAGTAGATAAAGCACTGGTCCTGAAGTCAGGAGCACCTGGGTTTGAATCTGGCCTCACACTAGCTGTGTGACCCTGGGCAAGACACAGTCCCGAATGCCTCAAAAAAAAGTATCTTCGATTCAATAAAAAGACTTATATGTTAAAATTAGTATCCTCAGAGCTTAAAACTATCCCTTAAAATTGTGGTTTCTCAATAAATGTGTGTTGGATTGGTTTAATCCATAAACACAAGCCTGGGATCAGGAAGAATCATCCATTTAGAGAAGATAGAAGCCACTGAACCCAACCCCCTCATTTTAAAGATGAGGAAACTAAAACCCAGAAAGCTTGAGAAATCTGTCCAAGATCACACAAGAAATAAGTGACTGAGGCTGAATTTGAACCCAAGTCCAATGCCTCCAAAGCTAGTATTCTTTTTCACTGTACTCTCCTGATTCTGGTTATAATGATGGGGTAGAAAGGACCTATGATTTTAAGGGTATGGGCTGAGGAAATCCCCTCTCCCAGTGAAGGGTGGACCCTGTGTGCCCTTGTGGTCTTAGAAATCTGCCAAGCACACTGAGGGGGCACAGAGTGGCCTGCCTCAGAAGGTGTGAGACAGTGATGGGAGAGGCAGCTTTTTCTAATTCTATCCACTATCCTAATTAATTCCAAGTGACAATAATCACAAGACTGAGTCTCTTTATCTGCTCCTGTCGGCTCCTTCCCCAGCTTTCTGTCTGCTCTAACACCAACTCACACCCTCACTCTCTGCCTCCCAGGATAGGAAGTCTTGCAGGACTGTAGGTGACAGAGGTGGCAAGAGGCCCAGATCTTGCCACATCATGGACACTGGCACCTGCAGGCAGCCAGCAGGCCCTGAAGAAGGGAGGCCATACCAAAGGCAGGCCAGGTGGGGCAGGAGCCTCAGGGAGAGATGGAATTCTGGGCCAGGCTAATTCAGAGTCCACTGAGGGAGCTCAACCTAGAGTCTGCAACAGGGGGCCCCAGGCAGTCAGCAAAGGCCCTGGAAACACAGGACAAGAGACAGCAGGAGGCATGGGGGAAGGCAATTTGTCAGAGAAAGACACCACTCGAGATAACCTTCTTTTCTGGCTGATGAGGTGGCTACTGATATCTTTACTGTTCTTTTCCACTTATATGACCTTGGAAAGTGTGAGGTGTCCACCCCCTCCCTACCAGCACTCTCCTGGCCTTACGCACTATCTCCCGAATCTTCCCTTGGGTCCCCGAGAGAGCCCACTGAGAAGATTCTGTCCTTGAGGTCCCTAGCCTGCTCCTGAGCAGCAAGGACAGCTTCCAGAAGCAGCCTTGCCTCAAATAGAGCCCCAAAGGCCAGGCACAGGGTCAGGAAACAAGGCAGAGGATGTCTGTTTCTCTTCCAATTCCCAATCCCCAGGCCCTATAAGGAAATCCTCTTACTGGTAGCAAGAAAAGAATTGAATTTGGAGTCAGAGGACCTGAATTCAATTCCTGACTGTGCTACTTACTACCTGTAAAACCTATAATCCACTTCTCTGGATCTCAGCTGCCTTGTCTGTAAAATGAGGGAGTTGGATTAAGTGAATTCTAGACTCTGTTCAAGCTATAGATATCAACCTAGGCAGAAAGAATATGGTCTCAATCAATGACTATGTCTATTGTGCTTGGTATAGTGCCTGGTATCTGGCATATAGTGGGTGCTTAATAAATGTTTATTGACTGACTCTGTGCCAGGGATTGTGCCTGCTCTCAAGGGGGTTGGAGATGGGGTGGGAGGAGAGACAACATGTCCACACACAAGTATATAGGTAAGTACAAAACAGAACCCAAAAGATTCTGCTTTGGATTCTTTCTCTGATGGCCTCCTTGCACCCAGATGGAGCAAAGATGACAGCCTCTGTCTTTTTCTTTGCTTTGCAGTCACTCCCTAGTTTTGAGGTTGTGCGCCTCTTATGAATTCACTGTGGTCACTCCTTCCCCTTCTTCAACATCCCTTTTTCCCTTTCCACACACACAACATGGCCCACTGGGACAAAGCAAAGATTGGGGATCTGTTTTATTATGTAAAATATTTATCAGATAACTAAGGGGAAAATAAAATAAGGCGAAACAAATGAAATAATGCCTAGGACTTACAATACAGGGGAGACTTTGTAAGGCAATGAAAAGAGACCTGGCATCAGAGGAACTGGATTCAAATTCTGCCTCTGATGCTTCCTACCTATGTGACCTTGGGCAAGTCACTGAACCTCAAAGAGCCTCAATTTCCTCTACCACAAAATGACAGGGCTGGATCAGGTAACCTCCTATCCATTTCTCCCAACTCTAGATTCATGATGCAATACAGATAGATTCATTCAGAGAGGTAGTCAACCAGGTAGTGTAGTGGTTAGCACACTGGACCTGGAGTTAGAGAAACCTGAGTTCAAATCTGGCCACAGAGATTCACTAGCTGTATGATCCTGAAGAAGTCACTTAACCTTTGTCTGCCTCAGTTTTTGCAGTTGTAAATGGGGATAACAACAGATTGATTTGAGAATCAAATGAGATACTTGTAAAGTGTTTTGTAAACTTTCATATGCTATATAAATTCCAGTTATCACTACTATTGCTACTGAGCAGATAGAATACAACCATCTGAAGTAGTATGTCATAAAAAAAGAAACCTTAGCCAGTCATATAAATTGAGGTTGGTACATGCTCTGGTTGTAGTTTCTATAAGATGAGGGTAGGGAATCCAAACAAGGACAAGGGTTCTGCAGGAAACGGGAGGTTTCTAATCTAATTCAATTTGACAAATATTTATAAAGTATTTCTAGTCATTCGAGGTGCTGTGCTTGGTGGGGAGTAACATGAGGTCCCTGCCCTCAAAGCTTACCCAATAATAAAGGATCATCCCTGCACACCAATATCCTATGTATACATAAATCAATATGGTACAAGGTAGAATGTGAAAGGGGGAAAGAAGAGATCTAGATGAGATTCTGTAAAAAAAAAAAATGAGATCATTTCATCCTGGATTTGACCCAAATTCAGATCCCAGCTCTGCTTACTTGTGGGACTTTGGGCAGGTGACTTCATCTTTCCAGGCCTCTATTTCCTTTCCTGTTAAAGGAAGGGGGCAGTGATGATCTCTCAGGCCCCTTACACCTCTAATCTTATGACCCCAAGACCTTCCACCAGAGAGGCTTTCGACAGCCACCAGGGGAAGAAGCCTGGTTGTGGCTTGGGAGGGATTCTGGCCTCCAGCAGTGTGAGCAGGAGGTGTTTGCTTTCCTCTCTGTTCAGAATGCTGATGGGAAGCAGATGGGGAAGGGGGCAGAGCTCTCCCTTAGGGAGACAACTCCAGGCTTCCCCTGGGAAGACCCACCTGACACCTCCTGGCTTCTTTGAGCTCTTCCCTGTGGCTAGAGGATCATGTGTTCATTCCTCCTTTCTTTCCCTTAGACTGGGAAAGCTTCCTCAAGGCTAACGTGGCACCCTGGCTGTGGCACACCACAGAGGAGCTTTCTAGTTGAAAACACATTTTCCCCCAGACCTCCCACATCGTCCTGGCCTGGCTGAATCTAGACTGTTGTTCTAACAGAGAGGCCTGTATACTGGCCCCAGACCCATCCCAAGCAAGGCTGGCACTGATGGGCTCCTCTGGAGATAAAACACCTGAGGTATTAGCCCGGGTTGACAACGATCCCCAAGCTAGCAGCTTTTATGAGCCCAGCCCCTTCTCAGTCCCTCTGGATTTCTTACCACCACAAGCTACCCCTGGGTCTCCAAGAGGTAGAATTCATTTTCTACAAGCACGGAGGTCTCATTGGGACACAGAATTCTCTGAAATAGTTGAAAACAAGGAAACACTCCATTATTACCACAACTTCCTTCTTAAGCATAGCACAAAGCCCCCCAGACTTCAGCCCATTTCATTTCTGACCATTCTGGGAAGAGGGAATAGTGTCTTCAGTTTGTGTCTGTTGGGATGCTTAGAGTTCAGGAGAGTTGCCCAGGGTCACACAGCAAGCCAATGGGACTCCATGAAAAAAAAAAAAGCTTTCTTCAGAGAGTGCCCATCTGGCAATGCCTCCTGCAGCCATGACTGTTTAAGCTGCCTTTTGTGTGGTAAGATGTCCCAGCTGTTTTCTTGTTGAATTGAGCATATCTCCACCTAAGGAGTGGATATAGAGCCTAGAGGAGTTGTGCCAATGACTTCAAGATTCATAAATTCTGTCACCAAAGAGGTCTCAATGACCCATATCAGTAGACACCTAGGTCAGGTTCCACTAAACCATTGGCAAACCCATCTCCCAACTTGGGCAAAACATGTTGAAATTATGGAATGGAAACAGTTCTCTCAACACAGAGCAAAGAGCTTCCTGGGCCCCAAACTACATGGCATGGTCCCACTATCCCTGCAAGCCATATTCAGGGGGGTCCCAGGGGATCCTGGGAAGATCACAGACAAATCTAGTCATTTAATAGTATCTGACTCTCCATGACCCAATTTTGAAGTTTTCTTGGCAAAGATATTGGTATGGTTTTTCATTTCCTTCACCAGCTCATTTTACAGATGAGGAAACTGAGGCAAACAGGGTGAAGTGACTTGCCCAAGGTCACACAACTAGGAAATGTCTGAGGCTGGATTTGAAATCAGAAAGATGAGTCTTCTTGCCCCCAGGGTTGGCCCTCTATCCACTATGCCACCTTACTGTCCATATTTATTACTACTCTACCTTTACTCTCCAGTCCCAATAAAGCCAGACATAAAATGTGCAGACCTCTCAGACTAATGGAAAGGCCCTCAGAGGTCATCTGGGCCAACCATTGCAGACCAAGAGTCCCCCTATCTCTCCTGACAAGAACTCACCCAGTCCCTACATAATAACCTTCAATGAGAGGAACCTTCCCCAGTCCATGGATAGCACTCCGAGGGTACACAGTCTTAGTTGGAGCTTTATTTTTCCTTCCTTTTGAGAAGGCCTCTCTTCATTGCACTGCCAGGCAAACCAGGTCAGCAGAATGAGGGGCTTCAGGAAAACTTGGAGTCTGCACAACAGGAAAAATCAGGTCTCATTGACAGAGAGGATCCATCTGTTCTTTTCCTCTGACCCCTTGACCTTAGAAATAGGGGACCCTGGGTCATCCAAGGACACTCAGGTAAATGTGAAGATTCTCGGGGAGGCAGACATGCAGAAACACTCCCCCTTATCCAAGGTCACACAACCAGGATTCACAGGTCTTTCATTGTAGTCAAGGTACACTGGAAAGAGTCCTAGATCTGGATTCAGAAAGATCCAGGCTTTAACCTCACTTACTATTTCTGTGACTGTAGGTCAGTTCAGCTCTCTGAGACTCAGTTTCCTTATCTGTGCAATGGGAATAATAACACCTGTAGGACCTACCTGACAGAGCTCCATTTGTAAAGCAAAGTTCTTTACAAGCCTTAAAACACTCTATAAATGTCAGTTCTTGTCAGAATGAAGTTTACAGAAGCCCCTATCCAAAGTGAACAGAATACAGTCAGGAAGCCAAGAAGATGTTTGGTCAGCACTCTTTCATGGGGATGGCAGAGGGTAGCAGATGAGATAAGCCTCCATGGCCACAGGAAGGAAAATCTGAGATTATTCAGAGACAGAGAAAGGGGGAGGCCAGTCAGGGGACCCAGAGTTCAGACCCCATCTCCTTCACAACAGGTTGTGGTATTCCTTTCAGTGAGTGCAACCCCCGCCCAAGACTACGGTCCCCTTTCCAGCCTGAAATGAGGCTTCAGCTTCTATGCCCTGTCATCATGCTTTGTCTCCATACAGGTCAAATTGACACACTCATCTGTCCTCAAACCCAACCGTATTGGTCCTCTGTAATGACATGGTCTGATCCAAGAAATTCCCTCCTCATTTTTCTCTCTAAACGTCATAACAATAACCAGGAGGCCAGGAATCTGGAATCTCCCAGATGAGAACACTCCCTTACCAATGCACATAGCAACATTCTCTCTTTAATTTTAAATTAATTAACTAATTAAATCTTAATCAGTTACCTAGAACAATGATGTCCATCTCACATGGGGCCACTAACCATCCTTAAGGGTCCCTTTCAGATCATATAGTGACTTGGAAAACCACATATTAACACTATCCATTCTATTGTATTTTTATGAACTATTTCCCAATTAAATTTTGATCTGGTTGGGGTAGTACTCCCATGAGGCTCTGCCCCAGAGCACTGACAAGGTAAGTGACTTACCTAGAGTCACACGGCTGGTGCATGTCAGAGGTAAGACTCCCAGGCTCATTGTGCGCTACAACTTTTCTTCTCTCTTATTATTGTGGTTCTTGTTAACAAGAATAATTACTAAAATATTTTAGCTAGCATTAATATGACATTAAACCTCCTTCGAACCCCTTCTTTTTATGAGGAATGGTTCTCCCCTAAGGGAAGGAGGGACACATTTGGAAGTGAAATTGGTATAAAACAGATGAACTTAACAAAAATGGAATTACATTTAAAGAGAGCTGGGGAGACACATTTTTGGACATGAACAATGTGGGAATTTCTATCGCCTGAATACACATATTTATTTGTTGCAAGGGTTTTGTTTTTCTTTTAAATTAAAGAGGGGGCAAGAATGAGAGAAAGCAAATGAATATTAATTGACAAAGAAAAGAAAAGAAAAGCCCTGGATCAGAGTGTTCCTGCGAGGTGGGGTGAGGTTGGGTAATAGCTTGGACTGCTCTGGGCTCTGCATGGAAGAATTCCTGTTGTAACCTCGCTTTGGTTTTCCCTAGGTCAAAACGCCCCATTCCCATCTCTACGTCAGCTCCTCGGATTGAATCCCCAATGCCGGTGATTCCCCATCAGAAGGTATGTGACATCTGGCTTCATCCCCCTTGTTTCCTTACACCAGTCTTCTCCTTCTCTCCTTCCTGTATCCAAGTTCTTGCCTTTGTCTTGTCCATCTTCCGAGGATAAGGACCAGAGCCTAATGAGACAAGAAAAAATGGAAAAGGATGCTTGAGACAAAGATGAAGCGGGGAAGGACCGATGAAAGGAATTTAGCCTGTTGGCCCCTGAAAGAAAATGTAGGTGGGAGCTCTTTTAACCCCAAGAACAAACAAGTCTAAGCAGTCACTGTCCCCAGATCCCAGATAAACCAGGAAGGGCCCCCTGATGTCCACCCAGGGATTCCCCAGGTGGCCCAGGCCCTGGTATCCTGAGCCAGGAGTAGAAGGAGGAGGTATTCTGGACTTCTAATGGGCTTCTAAGACGTTAGGAGACGAAGATGAGGAGGTCAGACTGGGAAAGGAGACTTCTGGCTAAGGACAGAGCAGGGATCCTCCACACCCCAGAGAGGGCCCCTAAAATCCTTGACAGTTTTCCAGGCCTTAGATGGCCTTCATAATGCCCTGAGCTGCTCCCTCTTCATCTGGTACAGTTGGGCTTCTGCCTGAGTTGGGGACCTAGAGAGGGGTTGTGGGGGTTTTCTCCCCACAAAGAAGGGGCTCAGGTCTTCCCTGGCTGAAGAGGGCTTGGTCACTCAGGTCCATAGTACTATGCCCTTAACTTCCTGGTAGTGATGTGGGTGTTGGAAGTGGGGATGCAGGCTAAGGTAAGGAGTAGGTAAGGAGTGCCTTGTGGGCCTGAGGAGATGATCACAGCCCTGCCTTATCTCCATTATGGTGCTTCATTGGCGTTTCAAAGGTTCTGGATCTGGTGGGTGGGGAAAGGGCCTGAAAGGGGTATCGGGAGGAGCTGGCACTCCATCTGGGGAGGGGCCCAAGCTCCACTGTTGGAGATTGCTCCCTGGGGAGTCTGTGTGGGCGAACCAGGCCTCTCTTCTGTTGTTACCCATAAAGTGGAGGTTGGGAGAAGGGGGAGGCCACAGCCAAGGGTGGGAAGGACATGGGACCCTGCAGAGGAGAGTTCTGAGGGTGCTGAAGGTCTTTTAGACAACAGTAGTAAGTAGGCAAAGGCCCAGTTTGTCCTCTGGCTCCTTCCCAATCCATAAGAATTTCCACGCTGGAAGACTTCTTGTTGTCAAATTGCAGATGAGGAGAATAAAGTCCAGAACCCGAGTCTGGTCAGAACCTTCTCTGTTAAGCTGGTCCTTCTCCTGGCCAGGCAGAATTCTCCAGTACTCCTGGTACCCAATCTCACTCCAACCTTAGCTTGAACATCTGTAAAATAAGGCAGATTGGGAAAGACATTGTGGTCAAGTGGGTAGGACACTGGACTTGGAGTCAGGAGATCTGAGTTTGAATCCTGGCTCAAGTTGAAGACCCTTAAGTAAGCAACTTGGTGTCATGGCCAAAGGGTTGGATCAAATTGGGAAGACCTGGTTTCAAATCCACTTATGAGTTGGGGACCAGCGCAAGTCACTTAGTCTATTTTTGCCTTAGTTTCCCCATCTGTAAAATGACCAAGATTCCTTCCACCTGCAAAACTATGGTTCTATCACTTCGTTTCATTGGGCTTCTGTTTCTTCATAATTAAAATGCAATTGTGGGACTAGATAATACCTATTTGTCTATTATTTAAAGTTTGCAAAGTGTTCCATCAAAACAACGCTTGTAAAAGTGTCATTATATCACTCCCATTGTTCAGATGAGGAAACTGAGGCTCTGACAGTTTAAATGACTTTGTCCTTGATCACATGTGTACTAAGTGTTCATGGTGGAATTCAAAGTTGGCTTCCAAGCCCACGGCTTCACCCACTAGACCACCCTGCCTCTGAATGCTCTCAGAGGCCCCTTGGGGTTCTGTTAAACGACTTCAAAGGTTCCCCCAATTTTAAAAGCGGAGGCCCCCAACACTACAGGAATGCCTGTAGCTCAGGATGTGGAAAGTGCAGCTTTCACCTGGCCAGGTGACCTGCAGGGCAGAATGGAGAGTCTGGGATGGAAAGTCTGGGACCGCACTTTGAAATTCCCAACCTTGACTTTGCCTTGTGGAATGAAGGGAAGGAGGCCTAACGGTGCAGTTGGAGCGCCC
>JAQQSK010006134.1:0-14580 GCA_028658325.1 Potorous gilbertii
AAGTCTACCAGAAAAAACTCTCGCACACTGTGGTCATTGCTGTACACAAAGTTTTCCTGGTTCTGCTCCTTTCACTCAGCATCAGATCATATAAGTCCTTCCAGGCCTCCCTGAAGTCTTCTTGTTCATCATTTCTCATTCTATTTTCATTACAGCCCTGGAATATACAGCTATTATAATCCCCACTTTACAGATAAAGAAACTGAGGCAAACAGTTGTTAAGTTACTTGGACAGGGTCACCTGCCCATAGTAAAGAATAGATATTTATTTAATGAGTGAATGACAATTCAAATTTATTTAGTTGTTTGAGATTTCTCTAAGCTAGGTAATAAATTTAATATTATACCTATTTTATAGATGAGAAAACCAAAAATTCAAAATTTCTGACTTCAAGATGAGCACAGTTTCATTTTATCAAGAACTCCATGGACATCCACAAAATAGTAAAATAAATAGGAAGTCCTCCAATGAATCTGGTAGATTCTTCACTGAGGATTTATAGAAAGAATCATAAACTTTGAGGGCTTGGAAGGGATATCTTTCTACTGTGAGTAGAAAGGTACAATCGGTTCCCACTTAATTGAAGTCATTGATCCAACAAAGTGTGTGTCATGTTCCCAACTTTGTGCATATTATGAAAGCTTTGTACATCTCTCATTAGCTTCTTATAAATAAACATCACGAACCCAAATCAAACATTAACAATCATTCATTTTGGCAAGCTATTGGAAAGACATGTAAAGTATGTTTGAGAAACTATCCTCCTTCTATCTTCCCTGAAGAAAGATAAACAAACAGTCAAAGCAAAAATATTTTGTATATTTCAGACACTTAAGAAAAACTCACCAGAGGAAGTGATGATGCTGGAAAGCCAAACCTTCCATCTTTCTACTAATTTATTACCTAGGTAAAGCAAAACAGCTTCATACTCATAACAATTTAATAAATATTACTGAAATATGGCAACAGCTACAATGGATCATTAGCAATCTGTTATTGTATTATAAACTGATCTGGAATTGTCTTTTGAAGTTAGTTTGCTATTGTAATACATACAGCAATCTCTGAAGAAAGCAAGAAACATATGGCATTCTCATTATCCAACCCCAGGGGATTGCACCAAAATCTCTTTTCTTATAACCACATGACATTGAGAGGAGAGACAGGGAGGAGGTATTTTTAAAAAGTGAGGGTTGGAGAGAAAAGAAAAAAAAGCTATTACTATTAGAAAAAAAAATGTAGAACACCATGTCAAGAGTCATGAAGTTAATATCCTCTAAGAATGCGATAAGATCAGGTTGGATCAATGTTCTAGGTTTAAAAGAACATAAATTCCTAACCTCTGCACGCATTTAAAATTAATAATCTCTGTAATAGCTCTAAAAAGATGACATTTAGACTGCTGCTTGATAATATACTTCAAAATTCAAGGGTCTGTGGTTTCATTAGTGTTGATCCTCTCCCCATTGAGAGGAGCCCCCCTCCTCTCAGTTTTTCAGGTTTGTTTATGTTCTCCCCTCTTCCTCCTGCAAAAAACAAACAAACAAACAAAAAAAAAACCAAAACTGTCATTTGGCAGCTAACCCTACAGTGAAAGACCTTTTCCAAGTTAGCCTTTTCCAAGTTAGCTAGACACATGCTGTAAGAGATGCACACAATGCATCACTAAGCCCATACCAGAAGCATTTCTAGCTTTCAGGAATGCGACAGTTCCTTCATTCCAAAGTATGACATATGAGAAGAACCCTAGAAATATTATTAGTAGATTACTATAATCAAGATTGTGACCTGTTTATTAGAATTAATTCCATAGAATGAAATCAGTATCTGTACCACTTCAGCCCACCAAACAACAGGGAGGGAAAGATAGACACCTACTATGTGACAGGCACTGTGCAAAGAGCTCTACAAAATATTGTCTCATTCCATACTTACAACCACCTTGTTAAAAAAAAAATAATGCCACACATTTGCTAAGATCACTACTACATGACCACTGATATATATATATATATGTATATACATATATATACATGTATATATATATCAGTATATATATATACACATAGTATATACATATATATCAGTGTATATATATCAGTATATATATACATAGTATATACATACATATCAGTGTATATATATATATATATATATATCAGTATATATATGTATATATATATATATATATATATATATATATACATAGTATTCCAAAATCTCTCTCTCTCCTTCCCTCCCCATGTATGCATAGATATGTGTGCATCTATGTGTGTATATACACATACACATATGCATGCACACAAATATATGTGTGCATGTGTGTGTCTACGTAGTTCCTTTTATGTCCCTAAAACCCAGCATATTGTCTGGGACATAGGAGATGCTTCCTTCCTTTGTTTTCATTTTCCTAATTCTTCTCAGTTTACGATAATTTGATTTTGCTAGATCTCAACCCCAAGCTTTCTGCAACATTGTTTTATCCTTGACTACTTTCTTTGTGTTGCTGTTGTTTTCTTCTGTTGAGGAACAAATGTTTGTGTTCTTCCACCCTCACAGAGTTTTACAAATGTTGGCTTTGGCTGATGTATCTCTCCGCTTGGTAATTGGGTCAAAGATTTGAGAGGAGGTACAACTTCCGGTTTCTTTCAACTTTATTATTATGACAGTTGCTTTCCATTGGCTTAAAAGTTTTGCTTTTTTCCCCGTAAAGATTTTGTTAAGGGAAGAAAAGAAACAAGAGTCCTGTTATTTTGTTGATTTTCCTTTTAAAGGGTACCAATAATTTAAATGGATTTTATTTTGAGGAGCTCTTAAGTTCTTATTCCATTTTTTCTCATTTTTGTCTTCATCTATTTTCATATTTTCACTTATATTATCTCATTTGATCCTCACAACAACCCTGTTCAAAAAAAATAATGCCATACATTTACTAAGATCACTGTGCCTATGACCACTGATGCACATCCACATCCACACACACACACACACGGTTTACTTTTATTTTTTTTATTTTTATTTTATTTATTTATTTTTATGCTCACATTATATTTTTGTAATATTTACTTTTACTTGAATCTAACTATCTTATGAACTGGAACCTCAGAAAAACTTATTTCTGAAATGACTGCTAAAATCAGATACCATTTTTTGGTTTTCATTGTTTAAAAAATGGTCAGTTTTGGTGATTGTGATAAGTAAATTGATCGAATAGCTTCTAATTTTCTTTTTTTGTTTTATTATCTTTTGTTAGTATATATTTTGACAATTTTTACCTTGATATTGTCTTGGTAGCTAGTGAGTAGAGTGGATAAACTGAAGAAGTTAGACTCCATAAGACCAAAGTTGGAATTTTTCTTTTTTTAAGCATTGTTTGAACCTAGATAACTCATGTAATTTCCCCTAGTCTTAGTTATTTCATCTCTAAAATGTGGATAATCACAGTAACTACATAACAGTCTCGTTGTGATGAAAAACTGAAATAAAAAAATGAAAAAATAGCTTTCAATCCTTAAACTACTATATCAGTTCTAGCTATTGTCATAATAATTGTTACATTCCCCCGTATCATCCTTTGCAGAAAGGTATTCCTCAATAATCAATATATTTTCAAAGAAAGAAAACAAGAGAAAGAGAAAATTAGTAAAATCAATCAATATATTGAAATGAATCTGCTATCATATATAATATCCCCCACCCATGGATCCACTTTTCACTACTCCCTTCTCTACAAAGGAGTGAGGAGAGATGTCTTTATTCTCTTCTTGAAGAACATTTTCATGATATCCAAGTGTGAAATTTCTGAGTATCTGTACACATTTTATCTGAATGGTTGACTGACTGATTTGAGTAGTCCATAGGTCCTTGTTTCCTTTAATTTCTTTAGCATAAACTAAAAATTTCTAATATTGATTTTTTAAGCTCTCCGCTGAGTCACCGACTATCACAGTATCAACTTTGTAGGGAAGATCTTAACAAGTTCCTTATATCAGTGCAAGAGATGATGAAACTAACATCTAAAGATCTTCCTTAGTTCTTCACTTATGCATGCTATGCATAAAGAAAATTGCCAAATATTTAATAAAATGACATTTCTACACACTTTTTCGTACACAATGAAAACAAATTGTAACAACTTGGGGAAGTAGATGGGTGTAATGGAAAGACTTTTGACTCTAAAGTTAAAAAACCTAAATTCAAACTACCACTGATGCTTGATACTTGTGTGACTTTAGAAAAAAATCATTTGACCTCTCTGGATCACAATTTCCTCATCTGTAAAAAAAAAAAGTTGCACTTGAGAACCTCTGAGGTTCTCTCAAATATAGTTTTAGGAACTATTTTTCCTGATCCTTGGAAGAAAATTGGCTAATTTTATTTCTGTTTTTCTGTAACTTATTTATGTCTTCTAGTTTCATATAAGGTAAAAAATGTCACGATGGATATGATCAATGTCCTCTAATAATATAGACCTAACTTACTGGACCTTGGTTAAATACCATACAACTAAAAATATCCAAAGTTAAATTGATGCTAGTGGATAATATTTTTGTTGTTGTTGAGTCATTCCATTCCTGTTCAACTCTTCATGAACCCATTTGGGGTACTCTTGGCAAAGACACTAGAATGGTTCGCCATTTCCTTTGCCAGATAATTTTATAGATGAGGAACTAAGGCAAACAAAATTAAGGGACTTGCCCAGGGTCACACGAAGAGTAAGTGTCTGATGTTGGATGTGAACTTAGGAAGATACGTTTTCCTGATTTCAGGCACAGCACTCTATCCACTGCACCATCTAGCTATCCTCGTATGATATTCTTATTACCTCTCCTATCTTTACAACTGCCCCATCATTATCACTTAATTTTTGAAAGGGGTCACATGGGGCTCAAAATCATTTTGATTTGCAGGGCTATATCATTCATTTACTTCAAATATATAATGCAATATCTATCCCTTCTGGAGAAGAGCCTCCCACCATTACAGTATTCTGGTTCCCATATGAAAAGTATTTTGTTAATTTGTTTTTTATTGTTTCTCCTAGACTATAAAAAGCTGGAAAAGACCTGGCGGAAATTGTTTTCTATTGTCATGAGCATGAAAAATGCTGTCACCTCAAAGACAATGAAAAATTGGAAAAGAATCTTAGAATAATTTGATAAATGATACTTTCAGATAATTCAGAATAATGAAATTCATTCACTTAATTAAGAAGAATAGTCTGTCCTAAGTCTAATTCTGAGTAAAGTTCAATTTAATGACAATTCTGATAACCAACATTTGTGTAGCTGTAAACATATATATTTGGGATAATATTAATTTAATAAATTTTCTCCTAGATTTAATTTAAATTTCATAAAGTATAAAAATCATTGCTTTTCTAGATATTGTGTCAATTTGATATATTTCAAGTTAAAAAATTATAAAAGTAGAAGTAATAGTTGGATCAATAAAGTTGGAAAATATTTTTAAATTATAAGGCTCTCCTTAGACTATATAATGAGACAAATAATAAAATGAATAAATAATGTTAAACGGGGGAAATTTAGAATAGAAGACAGTTAAATATAATGCTGAACTTGAAGTCAGATGACCTGAATTCAAATCCTGCCTCAGATTTTTACTAGTTGTGCAGCCCTAGACAAGTCACTTAGAATGTCTCCCTCAATTTTATCATCTGTAAAATGATGGTCATAGCACCTACTTCACATAATTCTTGTAAGGATAAAGTGAGATAAAATAGGGAACATTCTTGGTAAACCAAAATGTGCTACATAAATGTTAACTCATAACTGTGGTTTTGAGATTCTAACTATAGCCTCATATTGACAACATTTTTTTTTCACAATGCAGTTTAAGTTCAAAAAATCAATTTATTTGATTTTAGACAATGAGATTAGAAAGTTACTCACCCTGTTGACTTAAAGACATTTGCTGAGCCAGTACCTTATTCTCAGTATCATAAAATCTTAGTCAGAAGGGATCTCACAGTTGCCATTCGAGATAGCTGACAAGTGGTCATCCAGACTTTGTTTACAGGAAATGTCACTTTTGAACAGCTCTTATTGTCAACAACTTGCCTTTGCATTGAGCCAGAATCTTCATTTATGTAATATTTTTACAGTATAAACTTTCATTGATTTATTTTTTTTCACATTGCTTATATTTTCTGTGAATCTCCCTTCCCCTCTCTGTTCCCATGGAGCTCTCCCAGAACAAAGACTTTTTCACTTTTGTTGCTTTGATTTTTATGCCTTGTTTTGCCCTTTAAAGCCAACTTAGTCCTATTCTTTTTTTGATTTTCATTCCCAATCCTTATTTGCTAATTTATTAAGCCATGGATTCAGTTATACAATTGTTTCCTCCATAGAATATAGTACTATATGTATTGCCTCAGGTCTTACATCTGGTGGGTACTTAATAAACATTTATATGATTGATTTAAATTTAATCTATATTGTAAGGATTGCTTTTCATTCCAGATTCAAGAGTCATAACATTTTATAAATATATTTTTGGATGAAGGAATAGTTTCATTTATCTTTTCTTATACAATGAAATCTCATTAATTTAGAATGCTGAGTATTTCAAAAAGAGTTGAACTAATCTTGTTTATTGCTATACTCAACTCGGAGAGGAAGCATGGATATATGGTCAGCTTAGTAGTCAGGAAAACCTGAATTCAATTCTTGCTTCTGACTTACAATGTATGAACATAGATAGGTCACTTACACTCTAGGACACTCAAGTAATTCTGTTAGAGCATAAATTATATCCTTCTTGCCTATTTTCATTTGAGCAGGGAATTTCTTAACTGATTATTCCTTGGATGGATGAGACCATAGGTTTGAATTGTCCCATTAAGCATCCAGAAAGAGAGGAGAAAGAGAGAAAGAAAGAGAGAGACAGAGACAGAGACAGAGAGAGACAGAGACAGAGAGACAGTGACACAGAGACAGAGAAACAGACAGAGACCTAGAGAGAGTGCTTGACTTGTCATTTGCTGATAGAGTTAAAGAACCAACCTCCTGGTGTAAACCAGAACTTGGTGGTAGCAGAGATAGACTAAAATAGAATTTAAATCTGCAGGAGAAATTTGAAAGTAGCCAGATAGAAAGGAAACAAGGTATTTGATTACAAGGATCACCAGAATGAGAAAAATAAGAAGAGTTTATTATTAAAATAAGCCTGAAAACATATTTAATATTTGCATCTAAGCCAAAAATGTACGTTACTTAATTTAGTTTAAGGTAAAATTAAATATGACAAGCTCATGTTTCATTGAACATGACTATTGTACATCACTTCTTTGGAGAAATTTAGCTTATGTGACAGCACTCTGAAGGACTCCATTTAAAACATAGTAATCTCAAAATGTAAATATAAAATGAATCCAATCTGATGACATGGCCTCAGGGGAGTGTTCTGCCTTTTGGGCTGGAAAGTCTTGAAGTGCAGAAGGGAGCAAGATCTCTGATGGAATATTCCCTGATGCAGTACTAATTTTGATTCTGGAGAAAATTGGTTTGCACTGTGCCAGAAGCTAACAAGTAGAATAAAATCAAAGACGGAGTTAAAAAGAATGGCAGTGGGGAGGCCTGGGGGTCATGGAGGGTACAGAAGCAGAAAACTGATGCGATAAAATTTACAACCTTGCTGAAGGTGGTGTATGATACAGAATAAGTGAGTATTTCTTTGTAAATACTAATCAGAAGGAAGAATTCAGATTTCTACAATTATAAAAATATTACTGTATAAATGTTTTCAGAAATATTTCTTATAGATTAATGTGCAACAGGGAAGTCTCTTCCAATTTGTAAGACATGAGAATATTTTAGTTAACTTGTAGAGTCTTATTAAAAATGAAACATATAGTTTAGTGAGTTGTGACAAAGTCATCACAACCTAAAAAGATCCTATGTATCAAAATGACCTTAGGAGCAAATTAACATGACATTCTCACCTATCTAAAATGATATATTTTAAATTTTTCAATTCCAAATTTTCTCCCTCCGTCCTTCCCTCCAGTCTCTTTCTCACCCATTGAGAAGGCAAGTATGAAGTCATGAAAAACATATTTCCATATTAAAAAATAAAAATAAAGGGAAAAATATCCTTCTCTCTGGACTGATTCCATCAGTTCTCTATCTGAAGGTGGATAGTATAAAATGAGAAATGTTATTATTTTTGGGAAAAGACTATTCAGAGGGAATTAGCCTTATCGAGCTGCTATTCTTAAAACAAGATTCTCGTTGTTCTCCATCATGTGGTTGTTGTGTCCTTTAGATAAATTACAATGTTGCATAAAGATAAGATGCTATTAAAAAAATTATCACGAACTAAAAGTAGATACTTATCTAAACAATAAAAAGAGGGCATGATAGTGTAAGGGGAGAAAGAAGAAGAATGAGTTCATTGTCATAAAACTTTGGTTTGAATCCTGACTTCATTCATCATTAACTGTTTTATGCTGGCTGAGATATTAAGACCCTGTGAGACTCTTTCTCATCTGCAAAAAAGGGATACTAATACTTGAACAATCTAACAGTGTGCTGAGTCGAAGTGTTATATGAATTTTTTCATGTTCTCATTTTACTTTAATGCTTGAAGGACCTCTGGAAGAAAATTAGGCAATGCATTAATTAGAGGAAAATGAATTTTCAATAAATTATAATATTAGAAGTCAGAGGCTGCTTTTCTCTTTTAATACACTCAAACAACTACAGAATATATAAGGACAAGAAGATTTGAAAGGAGTTATCTGAGTAAAGTATTTTTGTTTCATTGGAGCCTGGAATAGGGAGCAAAGAAACCATACTTCACAAAAGGTTTAAATCTACTAACTTGTGAATTTATTTGCAATGCCATTCTTATCCTGCTCTCTCAGGTCTGTGCCTGTGTTCACACCATCTCTCTTTTGTTTAATGATCTCTATCCCCACCTTATATCTTTTTTACGTTCTTCTGATATGCTTCTTTCCTTCGCGTCTGAACTCACATTTCACTTCCTAAACAGAGAGGGTTCTAAAACCTAGCTTCTACTTATATTTTCATTAAATACCTAAGCTCTCAGTTCCTGTAAGTGGTTATAGTTTCTTATAACTTTGTGATCTTTCTTTTCTTTCTTATTTTAAGTCCCTGAGTGTTTCTCTAGAAAGGAGAGCATGGCACAATTGGTAGAGGGCTAAACTTGGAGTCAGGAATTCAAATTCTGCTTAGATGTACACTATGTTCTCAACGACTGCTTAAACTTTCAGTGCCCCAGATAGCTTTGTTATATTCTTGACTATGAAAATCAGAAAATAAACTCTTGGCCAAGTTGCCAGTAGACATCAATGGAGTGAGTTAAAACATCAAGAAATTCCCACACCAATAAAATCACGGGTTTAGACAATGTTTGTTTACATTTTTCTGATATTAATCACCATATTGCCATTTCATGAGGGACCCTAACCATGTTTAATTCACTGCCGGCTCAGTTCCCTCTCTGTTTTTCCAGTTCCTCATCAGAAGTCTTGCTCCCTGTGAGAGTACCTTCTCCTGTCCTATTCTCCCTTTCATTCTCTCATTTATGCTCTTTCCTTGTTAGAATATAATAGTGACTATCTTGAAGTGAATTTGTTATCTCCAGCTCTTACCCTAGCACAGTGCTTAGAACACTGTAAGCAACCACTAAATGATACCCTCTTCTCTCTCTCTCTCTCTCTCTCTCTCTCTCTCTCTCTCTCTCTCTCTCTCTCCATTTCTCTTTCTATAAAATGGGAACTATACTATACACCGTTTGGAAGATGGAAACTCATAGCTCTTTCTGGTAGAGGAAGCTGGAGAAATGTAAGCCAGGCAAAATAAGGGGTGGAAGCATAGATAATAGCAAAATTATAGGTAGAAGTAAATGAAGTGGTTTTGTAGGTACAGAGAGCCACTCTAAAGTGACTTGGGAGATGAGACACTCTTATGTCTTGTGGCAAGCTCTCTCAATGTATCAGACACTTATGGAAGAGGTGAAGCTATTTTCTAGATATTATTTGATTACGTTACTTAACAAAGAACATCCTTTATTCTCAGTGGTCTCTTCATAGTTTTCTACAGATGCCATTCCATGGCATATGATCACTCCTGATTATAAAAATCTGAAGCAAAACATGAAGCAAAACAGATGCAAAGCATCTATAAACTGTACTCTCAGACAGTTGCCTGGATCACTGACAAATAAAATAACTTGCCATAGTCACACAAAGAGTACTTATCAGAGTCCAGACTTAAGGCCAGGTCTTTCTCACTCAAAGGGCAACACTCTACCACTTTGCAAGGCTGGCTTTAAGACACAGAGCTGTGTGTCTGACCATATCCCAGGAAGGTCATCTAACACTCATTTAATTGCTTCAGATTTAATGTTAGAATTCATGTTTACAGCATATTTCTACTCATTTTTAAAATATTCACAAATGTTCCCTCTTCTTCTAAGCCTAAGGCTTCTTCTTTGAAGAATCCTATTAGTTTTTTTTTCCTTCCGTCTTTCCATACCTCTTTCTCCTTTTTCTTCAAGCAAGAGGCAGAGGCAAAAGAACGGATGGGTCAGGATCTGTAACTATATCCATGTGGAGTACTCCTGCTCTGGAAACATCCTCTACTGCTATAGATAAGCCTATAACATAATCTTTGAGAATTATCTGTGCCATTGAGAAGGTAAGCAATTTTCTCCAGGTCACACAACTTGTATGTGTCAGAGGCTAGATAAGAATACAGATCTTTCTGACTCCAAGGCCATATTCGAATACCCCATCCCACCCTCCCTTGGTGTTCTGCCTTAAACTATAATAATAAGAAAAAAAAACTTGTTTTGCTTTTACTGCCAATAAATAGTATGGGAAAGAAGAAGCAGATGTATTTCCTAGTGATGTCTTTTCTCTCTCATGACAAACACAAAACATTCATGATACCATGAGATCATTTTTATATGTGACTCTAAAGTGCTAATTTATATAAAATAATTTGATACTTCAAAGTTTCTGAGGTTCTCATTTTACTGTCACCACTTTTCTTTTGCTCAGCTAAAAGTAGAATAAATACATTTTTGAAATGATAGTAATTTAGGCAGCATGTAGGTTTTGGGATCAGGATACCTACCTGTTATATAAAATAGGTCGTACTTTTGGATTCTTAAGGCTTATTAATCATTTTTCCCATTTTGTTTTTTGAAACAAACTCATTTGATTTCTTTGTAAACTAAGATTAAAAAAAATAAAAGTTTGCTGAAATTATCAAGGTATGTAGCCTCATTAAAAAAAAAGTTTCTGTGTTGTTAACATTTATTTTACAAAATACTCTAAGGCAGTGGTCTCCAAAGTGAAAACTTCATGGGATGCCTCTGAGGACATATGGTCAGCCAGCAAGAGTAGGAAAATGAATAACAACCCAACCTCTCTGTCATAGACAACCCCAGTTGTTGTCTCCCACACAACCACACTCCCCTACTCCCACACCTAACCTCAACCCAGAAACCCATAGACTCTTTAACTGGATCTGCTGAAATCAATGAATATGAATGAATGGATCTTGCGTGTAATTTACAAGTAAGATATCACACTCTTTCACACTCACATGGAAAGACAAATATATGCAGTCATTAATAATAATGAAATAATATCAGTTATGTCAGCCCACAAATTTAGTTTCATAAATTTTAACAAGGTAATATTATATTATGAAACTCTTTAATATAAATATTTTGCCTATTTCATGAGATTCTTTTTAAGGAAAAGAAAATCAGTCTGGGCTATGTAAAAAGAGCTGAATTTTAAATATTCTTCATTTGTTCCACAAAATACCTGTACAAAAGGAACAATCTGGGAATAATGAAGAGGCAGAACTTAAAATCACATAAACCCTGCTTTGGGAGGTTTAACTCCATTCTGGTTCATCATGTTATCCATAGTTTTTCCATATGTAATGTAAGACTATATTGACTAATCGGGTTGTGGGGGTGGGAAAAGTAAGACTGCAAGAGAACTTTGATGATAGGGAAACCAGAGAAACAGAATGCTGCTGTTCAAGTATCACTGAGATTGAAGCAAAATCATTTGGGTTGGGAAATTGAAACCACTATCACATGATCATCACACCTCCCTGCCCCGAATAATGCAGCTTGTATTTTGCCCATATCTGTCTGCAGTCTTCCTTATTAACCTGTAAGCTATTTGAGGGCAGTGATGTCTACATTGTATCTCCAGCATCTAACACAGTATCTGGAAGATAATTTTTTGTTGATTGACTGATTTAATAAGTAAACTTCTGATTATTAATTTGGCTTTCTGAACATTATTTTCATTATCTCTAAAACTGGAAAAAATCAATGCTATTACTCTTCCACTTTATAAAGCAGTTGTGTAGATCAAATGCTGTAGTGGGTAAAGCACCTTGTAAATCATGCTGTGCTAAATAAACATTATTTTTAATAACATGAAAAAGAACTAAAGTCAGCATTGAAGGTAGTACTTGGTCTCATGTGTGTATGTGTATGTGTGTGTGTGTGTATGTCTGATGAGAGGTCATAAATGAATGAGATATAATGACCTTTTCTTAAAGGAAAAAAAATATTATGATTCACAGATTTGTGTTTTACAGTGTGAGTTTGGATTGCATGAGTCAGGCCCTTTCATCTCCATCTTCCTGCTCTATATACTCTATATGGTCTTTATATCTTAGAGATCTAATATAGTCTCATTATTTCCCTTTTTTGGATAGGATTCCTCCTTTGGTTTTCCTGCCTGAACTCCTTCCCGAAAGTCAGTCTCACCCTTCTGCTTTGCTGTTGAAAAATGTCAACCTGAATATCCTGCAGACACGCGAACTCACATTTTAATTAATGAAATTTTTACCCAAATTGTTCCATTGGTTTCCAATCCCTACCTCAGAGCACATTTCCCTAGTGATCTATCCTACACACAAATTCCAGATTAAACTTTCCGTAACATCAATTTGCATATTCCCCCTCCTTCAATGAGTTCTCATTTAGGATAAAGTCTAAGCTGCTTAGCTAATCTTTTAACCCACTAATTACATATTATTCCTTGAACACACTATGCCCACCTTCACCTTTGTAATTTTGTTCCCACAATTCCAATCTGTCTGAAAAGTCACTACTTCTTTTCTATATTTAAAAGTCTCATCTTTTTTTTTTTCCAAGTCCAACTCCACTCCTTCCACTTTCATGAAGTCTAGGTTCTCTAACTCCAAAGTCTTGAGAGATCACTTTCTCGTTTACTTTCTCTGGATTAACGTGATTTATTTTTGTCCTGTGCCACTCATTGGGTATTACTTTCATGCCAGCTCTGAAAGTTTATATATATACATACATATATATATATATATATATATATATATGTATGTATATATATATATATATATATATATATATATATATATATCTTTGTTCTCCCTCCCCAGTGAGATGAGATGCCTAAATGTGAATGCCTAAAGAATAGTGATTATGTTTTACATTTCTTCATTAGCTCTCTTTCCATAGATGCTAGTGTGGGTGTTGATGCTGGTGGTGGTAGATATAATGAAAATCATTTTTTTTTAATTTGCAATATAACTGAATCAATGACACTACCGTTTTTTTAAATGTCAAAATTTTATTTCTAAATTCTGTTCTTTCATCTGTCCCTTCCCCTCCCCATTAGGAAAGCAAGAAATATGAGACTCATTATACATATGAAGTCATGCAAAACATATGTCTACATTAGCCATGTTCTGAAAGAAAATAAAGGTCAAAATATGCTTTAATTTGCACACATTTGAGTTCTCTATCTGGAAATGTATAGCATTTTACATCATGAGTCCTTTGGAGTTGTGGCGGGTCACTGTATTGATCAGTTACTGGTCTTTCACAGTTGATCATCTTTACCATATTGCTGTAACTATATAGATTTTCTTCTGGTTCTGTTCTCTTAATGTTGTATAAATTCATATGTCTACTCAGGTTTTTCTGAAACTATCCCCTTCATTATTTCTTACACTGCAATAGTGTTTTCTGTTTTTCTCATCTCTTTGGGGTATAGTCCTAATAGAAACATTGTTAGATCAAAGACTATGCACATTTTTATAGAAATTCAGGCATGTTCCAAATTGTTCTTCAGAAGGATTGGACTACCTTGCATTTCTACCAACTGTGCATCAGTATACCTATCTTTCCACAACCCACCCAGCATTTGTCATTTTCCTTTTCTTTCATATTAGCTAATCTGGTGAGTATAAGGTTGTGCCTCAGAGTTGTTTTCATTTGTATTTCTTGAGTTGTTAGTGATTTAGACCATTTTCCATGTGAAAATGTTGTTATATGTGACTATTTATCAATTGAGGAACAACTCATATTTTTATGTATTTAGATCAGTTCTCCATATGTTTGAGAAATGAGGTCTTTATTAGAGAAACTTATTGGACACTCCCTCATCTCACCCACCCAATTTCCTGCTTTTTTTCTAATTTTGGCTGCATTTGGTTTTGTTTATATAATTTTTTTTATTTTATTTATTTATAAATGTTCTACAATCACTTCCTTAAAATTAAGATTTTATA
>JAQQSK010006135.1:0-14579 GCA_028658325.1 Potorous gilbertii
TTAAGGGTTGGTGCTACTTTTCTCCTAACAGTAAGTTGTTATTAACCACATTAAGACAAATATGTGCCATTAAATATTTATCAGTTCACCAACATTTTTACCACATTCTTTTACTAGCCCAATTTATGAGCTAACAGCATCCAAATTAAAAGAGGAGTCACTTTTCTAGCAGCGTCTTAGAGAGTTTCACAATACACAGTAAGATTTAGAAACATAGTAATAACATACATAAGATCATGTATTAAAACATGAAACAAACATTACTATCAGATGACATCAATTCAGTTGAATGCATTTCCAAAATAACTTACATAGAAACCATTCATTTATATCACTTTTGACTTTCTATATTGATTGCATACAAGACCAATATAAAGTACTTATATTTATTAATATTTATATAGTGATTGTCATGTACCAGGCACAGTGCTAAGTACTTTACAATCTTGTGATGGTCACAACTCTGGGAGGTGGGTGCTATTATTTATCACTCTTACAAGTTAGAAAGCTGAAATAGACAAAAGTGAAATAACATGCCTAAGGTTCTAATAATTTAATTTAATCTAACAAATTTCTGAGACTGGATTTTAACTCAGTTTTTTTTTATCCATGCATCTTCCAGCATAGCATCTTAATGTCAAATAGCAAATGTATTTTGCATTAAGTTCTATTTTACCACAATTTTCCTAATAAGAGAGCACATCTCACTGTAAATTTTCCTAATAAGAGAGCACATCTCACTGTAAATCTCACCACATTATAGTTTAATTTCAGGGCAAAATTTCAATCAAATCAAGTTTGAGTTTACAGTCTCAAATGCTAATATATAGAACCTCAATTTTCCCAAAGATCGTTTACTTCTAGCACTTGAAATTGTAAGGCCAGCTGCTTTAAGTTAGTCGACAGTCAAAAGATTTAAAGTGACAGTCTTATATTATCACCCTCTTTTAGGACCCATGAAGATTTTCTGAAACATGGAAGTTACAAATATAACCTCTTTTATGCAGTTATGAAATTAAGAATGCACGTTCTCTACATAAAGAGTAAAATATAACCTTTTAATGGTCCTTTAAGGACAGAATTTTGGTATGTTATTGCCAATAATTCAATGCTTCAAATATATTTCTATGTTTTCCATATCATAAAAAATGACCCTTCCTCACACATTTCAAAAACAAACTGCAAAACTCCAAACTCTCTATTCATGCTATTAGTACAAACAGACTACAACCATTTCTTTTTTTCCTACTTACTTAATTATCTCCTTTTCTGTTATAAAGCCTTTCAGAACTTTGTCTTGTTTCTTTCATATTCTGATCTGACACTTCTCTTACTTTCTACTATTTCTTTAGTTTCTCTAGTCTTTATTTCTCAATTATATCCCAGACTATCTATAGAGCTAATCTTTATGCTACTGAATTTTCCCTTTACAATTTAGCACAAATTTTTATTACACAATACAAATTAATTGCAATTACAAATTCATGGTTTATTCCAATACCTTTTAGTGACTTTGCTTCTAATTTACCTAAACAATTAAGTTCTGTTCTATCATTCATAGAAAAAAGATAGACAGTGGCAACATAAAACATTCTTTCAAATTAAATTTTACTTTCATTTGCTCCCTGATTTAACTAGTTTCTCTCTTTTTATAGTCAAGACAAGAGTTAATAATAGGAAGTTCTTTACATTTTAAACTGCAAATCCATTTTTTTCCTAATTAGCGAAATCATCTTCCTCCCTTGCTCTAAAACAATAAATCTGTTACTCTCTAGGGAAAGAGTGATAAAAGGTCTAAGTTCTGTTTCCATGTAACTGTGACTGAGTTTTATTCTTATTTTTTTAAAACAAATTTTACAAAATAATGTCCCCAAATGCACTAAAACTTTTTAACATTTATAAAACACATTTAAACCACAATTTGGAAACTCACAATAGAGAAATTATTTCTCAGTGCCAAATTTAGTTTCTAATTAGTTTACAATGCCTTATATTCCTGCAGACTGGAGAAAGAGTTTAACCTTCCCTCTTAACTAGGTTGACTGTCATCTGCCTCTCCAAACTGACTAGAATTAAAAGGGAAAGATGGAGGGGGAAAGAGGGAGAGAGGAAGAGAAGGAAGGAGGGAGAGAGAAAGAGAGAGACTTTTTTGTTAAAAGCTTTAAGAGTTTTGTTGAAGACTTTGAAAGTTCTGCAAGTTCCTGTATCCTTGATTGATATTTTTGATATTTTCTATAGCTGGGAGAGCTGTTTTGAAACTCCACCCTTCTAAACTCTCTTCCTGTTCTATTTCCCTTTCCTTTCCTTAAACCCTTCTCAGTCTCTTCCCTCTATCTTGATTGTATTGATAATGAGGACAGTTTAGTTTTCAAAAGCCCCTCTCAATCATACTAAATTCCATTTTTGTCAAGGTTATTGATCTTTAAGTCCTTTTCAGAATGTGTATCTGACTATAATTCCCAAGGTCCCATCCTTTATCTGGCCAAATTTTCTTTCATTTTTTTTTCTTGTTATTTTTTCACAACTTTCTCCATCTCTACCTAGCGGTGACTTAGTAGACCAAAAACTCAGCAGGGTTGCTTTTCCCCCAAGTTTTAGCTGCTTGTCTCATTTGTTTCCCTGGGAGTCAGGAAGAGGCTAGCCTTTCCAGATCCCTATGTAATTTGAGTCTTGGTACTCCCTTACAATGAGGGTGTGCTCACTCTGCAAATATACTTACTCTGCCTTTCCCATGCTGATCTGTTCTCTATGCACAAATGATGGGAGGGAGGGAGAGACAAAATTTGGATTCTAGGACCTATTTCTCTTTTATTTTTACCTGAGTTTGGGGAGTTAAGTTCTCCAGTAATTTCACACTTGACTATCCACTGGGGAATTCTGTTCCTGTCAGCCATGGGACAAAAAGCACAGTTTGTCCAAAGGACAAAAAGCCATAGTTTGGAATAGGATTCCCCAGTGAGTGCCTCTGAGTGAAATGTCCTCCTGGTTGTGCTTATCAAAATTGTTAAAAGAAAATCTTAATTTAGGTTTTTAGCCTCAATAGTGGAGCAAAGCCATGTAAAGAAAATTAAAAGGAGTTTATGAAGAAACTCAAAGGAAGCAGAGCTCAATTAGTGAACTGACCAGGAGGAACCAGTCCTGGGTTTTAAACCAGACTGCTTTTAAAGACAACTTTTTGTAATAAGAACAAGATAATTCTTTAGGTACATGTCTGCAAAAGGGGATGAGCCATTGTATCTAAGCTCCTTCCCCACTGCCACATCATAAAGAAATGAGATTAGAGATAAGGGATTTGGGCTGCTATGAGTGGTCTAGCTTGCAATACAAAAGACAAGGGGATGGGCTGTTTAAGGAGAAGATTTCACAATTTTCACAATGCTAATTTCTAAACAGGGGGGTCAAAGTGCCCAATGTTGCCCTTTCTAATGGTCAGAATGGCATGTCCTATGGCTTTCAGACACCCTGAAAGAGGGCTGGCACGTAAACTTAGAAAAGAAGTTCGTAGGCTCACTTGGTAGTGACTAAATTCTATACAGAGAGAGAAGAGATAGAGAAGAAAAGAAGGCTGAGAAAGGAGCCTTGAGGAACTTGCACCTCAAGTAGTCATAAAGAGATTGAGGATCCAGTAAAGTAGGTAGAGCGTTTGTTGTTGTTCAGTCATTTCAGTCATGTCTAACTCTTTATGACACGTTTGGTATTTTCTTGGCAAAGATACTAGAGTGGTTTTCCATTTTCTTTTCCAGCTCATTTTTACAGATGAGGAACTGAGGCAAGTGAGGATAAGTGACTTGCACAGGATCACACATCTTATCAGGGTTCCTGGCTGAATTTGACTCCAGGCCTGATGCTTTATCAGCTACACCTTGTAACTGCCCTGCAGGGATATTCACCAGAAATACAGGAAGAGTCAGGACAGTGGTATGTTGAAGCCAAGTAAGAAGAAAATATCGAGGAAAAAGATAATTAAAAATGCCCCATATTGCTGAAGAAGAATGAAGCCTTGGGGAAAGGGCATTGTAATTGGTGATTAAGAGTTTGCTGATAAGTTTTAATGGATTGATTGGGTTAGAAGACAGAACACTCGGGGATGAGGAGAGAATGGGTGAGAAGTAGCAGTACCAAATAGAGACAACTTTTTCATGTTTAGCAGAAAAGAGAAGTCATGGGATAAGAGTTTAATGGGAATATAAAAGTCAAGGGAAGGTTTTTTTTGTATTGGGAATACCTGGGTGTATTTGTAGGCCAAACTGATAAATATTGATCAGGTGGCTATATTAAGAAGTCGCGGTCATTGGTCTGATTTAGATAGTGCCTAAAGACAGAGGGAGATAGAACCTTGTGTAACATGCAGAACTAAAGAATCCACTTCCTGGAGAAAGTGGAACGGAATTTAACAGATAAAAAGAAAGTAGTACATTCCCCTAATATAAATATAGTGTACAGAATAAGGGAGTTAGTCACCTCACTGAACTCAGCCTTGCTCAGACTCATATCTAGAGACTTAGGTATAGTTCTGGGCAAAGGAATCAGCCTTTTCTTCTTACACTTAAAGGGCAAAAGTATCACAAAGGAGCAAAAGTTAAAGAAATACAAATTTCTCTTTTCATATCCCCAGAACTTAGTATAGTGCCTGGAATATTGTAGGTACTTAAAGCCAGAATTCAATTCAATTTGATAAAATTTATTAAGTACTTCTTGTGTGCAAGCTTCTGTGCAAATCATCAGACACAAAAATAAAGCAATGCCTTCCTTAGAAGGGTTTATATTATACTGGAGCAGTCAGAATATTCCACATGTATGCCAATAAGCAAATACAAGGAAATTTGACAGTAAAAGGAATCTTAGCAAGTGGCTATGGAGGATTTATAGAAAGCTTTGCAAAGTAGGTGGCACAGTGAACTGAGCCTTAAAAAAAAAGCAAAGAATTCCAAAATGTAGAGGAAGGAATAAGTTATGAGAGATTCCAATTCCCTCATTTCAAAGAAGAAGACACTGAGGTCCATGGATGGGGAGTGGCCTCTATGAGAATATGGATTCATTTGTGGTAGAGCTGACACTAGACCTCAGATCTTCTGCCTTCTGTCCCAGTACTTTCTCCACAACATTAATCTGCTACCTAAGTGCCTTGACTCACAGTTCCCAAGTATATCCTACACTATCATTTAGCTCCAATTAAGGAACTATGTAATAGCCATGTTGCTACAATCACAACACAAAGCAGCAATAATCCAGAAGTATGGAGTGAAGATTTAAACCTGACATCAGGTCATGGAACCATAGAACTATGGAGTTGGAAAAGGCCTTAGGAATCACCTCATTTTACACAGAAGGAAATTGAAGCCCATAGGAGGGAAATGTCTTATTGAAGGTAATGAAATTAATTAGTAAAATAGGACTAGAATTCAAAATGCTGGGGGGAAATATCCATTTAAGGGTACTGGTGAGGAAGGGACTTTGTCTCTCACCCTACTAGGATGGAGGGATATTAGAAGGGTGGGAGACAATTAAACATGTCAGGCATTAATCAGAAGGGGCATGGAACAACCCCCAAAGTCCCATTCCAGAGAGTCAGAGAAGGAACAGTCAGTAATAGGCCTAGAGGTCAAAGCCAGCACTCCACATGGGTAAGCAAGAGAATATGGTTTGAGTTTGGATACAATAGGTTGAAAACTGAGTAAGGGAAAATAGACAGGTAATCCCCCTACAGAATAGCCTGGAGCTTTGAGTAATGATATGGTTTCTGCATAAAGATTCAGTAAAAGGGAAAGTTGCTTGATGATAGCATGCTAACATTTCATGATGCTCCCACTCCTATTCTGATCCACCCAGGCCCAGCTGAAGATAGTGCAGCTGTGGGATCAGCAGGTTTCAGTATAAGAGAGAATGGCTTAATTTTGAATTTAGGCTTATCTAGTAACCATTGGACTTACTGGTCCCACCAGCTGCATTGTACAAAGCAATCTGCCCTCCCCTCCCCCCACAAATTGCATTGATTTACAATCTAGACAACACTGCAATTGCCTGAGCCTGTGTAATCTCTTCAAATTAAGCCAACTTCACATTCTGCTTAGAATATGGAATACTTCTGGATGTTTACAAACACAGTTACCCCCGGACCATGCTGATAAAATCATGGCAGAAAACAGTAGTAACCCAGAAGTATGGTGTGAAGGTTGAAATGAGGTCATGGAATTATGGAATCGAGAAACTGAAAGTGACCTTCAGTGTCACCTAGTTCAATCTCCCTGTTTTACAGGTGAAGAAACCAAAGCCTGGAGAAGGTAAATGTCTTTCTCTAGGGGTACAAAAGTAGTGAGTGACATAAACTAGGACTAGAACTCAAGAACAATATTCTTTCCACTGCATCGATATGAACATGTTACAGGGGCCAATGACAAATATTCTTGGAGTGGATAGAAAGCATGGTATAGTGTTGGACTGGCCTCCTGTATACATGAATCCTGTTTACAAGAATCCTGAGCCATTTCTACTTGGCTCAAAACCTTCTAGTGATTCCAGTGGTGTTGCCTACTATTTAAAGTGCAATATTGGGACTCTCAGTTTAATACTCTAAACCTGTAACCTCCCTAACTTTCAAGACTCCTTTCCTATGGTGTGTGTGAAGGGTAAGACAAACTGTTCTTTGGGCAGTGAAAGATCATTAGTTGGGAGGGAGGATCAAGGACCACTTCATGGAGAAAGCAGAATGGAAATTAACAGATAAAAAGAAGGCAGTACATTCCCCTAACATAAACAGAGTGTACAGAATAAAGGGGTCAGTCACCTCACTGAGCTCAGCCTTGCTCAGACCACATCTAGAGCATTATGTATAGTTCTGGGCAAAGGAATTAGCCTTTTCTTCTTACTCCTAAAGGGCAAAAGTATCCCAAAGGACCAAAAATTAAAGAAATACAAATTTCATCAGATTTCAAGCTCCTTGAGAGTAGGGATTGTCTTTTGTCCTTTTCATATCACCAGAGCTTAGTATAGTGCCCAGCATATAGTAGGTACTTAATAAATATTGGTTGATTTTGCTCAATACAAGGGGAAATAAAACCTCTTGAAATTGCCTCAGTAGGTAGTGAGTCCCCATTCAGCCCATTACTGGAAGAATTTAAACAGTAGCTGATTAATCATTGAGAAGGTTGTTGTAGATGGGATTGATCCATCCTTTGACTAGGACTAGACGACTTTTGAGGTCCCTACCAATTCTTCAATTCTATATAAGAGCCAAAGTAATTTCTAACTCTTAAGATTCTGTGAATTGCCAAAACTCTTTTTTAGGTCTCCAGCCAAAGCTAACTGTTTTGCCAAATGATATAATGCTTCTCAACTCCTTCCTCCCAGACACCAGTCCAGTACCATTCTGCTTCAATGTCCCTCTTGGAGATATGACTGAACTGGAGCAATGCAGGCCAACTGAGAATGGTAGCAAGTCCCTCCTTCATTAGAAATCTTCAAGAAAATGCTGAATGAGTACACATTGGGTGTGCCATCCAGACAATGTTTGCTCAGGATGGCCCTCCTAATTCTGAGATTCTAGCATCCTATGGTCTGGAGATTGGAGATATTTTCAGAGGTATTCCAGAGAGGCTCTCTACTCTTGTCTGGGGGAGCCCCTGAACCACAGATGAGTATGAGAACCAACTCCCTCTTTTGGGGAATCTTCTGAATCAGAGACTGAATTGATGCAGACTGAAGAAGTTTACTCAAATCTAGATACATATTTTTAAGACTCACTGGGAATAGGCTAAGATAAAGCTGCAGGACATTTATCCTCTGACTTCTCTGTCTCCTACCAGTCTCTTGGTTTTCCTATTAACAAGGCAGAAATAATTTATTCCCTTACCAGGGGTGAGAGGCTTTCATCAAGCACGTGATAAAGTTATTACCGTGATTCTCTCTTCTGAATTACCAAGACTCTGTTTTACACAGTGCTTTAAGGTTTTCAAAGTACTTTACAAATATTGTCTCATTCTTATCCTAACAACAACCCTGGGATGTAGGTGCTGTCATTATCCCCATTTTACAGATGAGGAAATTGCAACAGACAAAGGTGAAATGACTTGTCCACATTCCCATAGCTAATGAGTGTCTGAGGTAGGATTGAAGCTCAAGTTTTCAAGTTAATCAAGTTTTCCTGATTTTAGGTCCACTACTGTCCACTGAAGCTCCTAGCAACCCCTAGGCTTCTAGACTTCTGCAGAGATGAGCCCCCTTTCCTATAGTCAAAGTTTAGAACTTCTGCAGTAACTCACTGTCTTCATCATACTATCATCCTCATTGCGATTACAATACTATGAAAAGGTCAGATGAAGAGTATTTATCTGAGAGAACAAAAAACTTCAGTTGAGTCAATTCCTAACTCTTTAGCCTGGCATTCAAAGCTTTATACGATCAAATCCCAACCTAGTCTTCCAGATTATTCTTTACCTCATTTCATTGAAAATGGATTACTTGACATGATATCAAGTACCTCTACATGTACATCTATATATTCTGTGCTTTCTTGTCTCTCCACCTTCTCCCATGTCATTCCCTATTATTTAGAATTTTCCCTGTCCCCACTCCCAACTTCACAGATTGGAAATCTTACCATTTATCGATCTTACCAATTTATCATTATCCTGTTATCTTATCTTATCTTACCAGCTCATCCCCCTTGTCCCTATAGGGAAATGGAGATGGCTCTGGAGGAGAAGTTAGGCTGGTGACCTGCACAGCCCTCCCTCACTCAAAACAAAGTCAAGTGCAAGTCATGTCATCATTTCTCTGATGGCATGGTCTTCTTCAGGAACAAAGAACAAACACAATAGAGAAATGATTTTTTTTCTTCTGAACTCTCTTGAACACTTTTATTTGTGCCTCTCTTATTAGGCATTTCACCCATACCTTCTTGTACTACAGTTATTGAAGAGTTTAACTTATCTCCCTTGCTAGAGTATGAGCACCATAAGGGTAGAGATTGATATATTCCCTTGTACAAATCCTATTTTTAGTTCTGCTGAATAAATGTGTGTTGAATGAATGAATGAATTTGTAGAGTATGCTTTGAAAGGAGTTGTACTGTATAATTTCCAAACCAAAGAAAGCGCTTGTCTCTAAAACCACAGAGTGCTGCTGAACCCCACCGGTTCAGTTCTAATAAAGAGAGCAAAGTTTCTATGTATTCCTCACCTCTCCTTTCTGGTTGGGGTCCCCCATAGTATGGGGACTCTCTGTAGTGTTCCACAAGTGTGCATAGGTTTAAGAGTTTATGAAGAGCTTTCAGAATCACATTTGATGTCATCAATAATCCTAGGAAATAGGGTAACAATTATTCACAGACAAGAACGCTGAACCTCAGAGATGTTAGGGGATTTGCCCATGGTCACAACAAAAAATGGAGGGCAGAATTTGAACCCAGTCCTTCTGATTCTGTATCCAATGATCTTTCCACTGTGTCATTTACCGTATATAGACATGTTTAATCTCAACAAGAAAGCAAACTGAATATGGCTAGGGCCCAGGACTCATACTTCACACACAGCACAATGTCTTGTATACAGTAGGCACTCGGATATTTCCTGAGAGGATGGACAAAGGGCTCCCTGAATATTTCATTTTTCCCTTCCCATCTTCTGTAATGTTCTCCTTTCACTCAGCTAAAGGTCATAGTAGGAAAGGACCTCCTAAAGTGACCAAAGTTAGGGTGTTAGCTGATAAGGTTTGTGACACTGTCTTTGCAAGGATTATTTGCATTTTAATAGATGACTCTAGAAGACCTAAAGCCTTCAAGAACTGAAAAGAGATAACCCTCACAGAGGGATTTGAGGAACCTCCTTGTCAGGCCAGACCTGCAGCTCAGCCAAAACAACTCCATTTCTGTGAAGCCAGTACCTACAGCAGGCAGACTGTGGGTCCAGAGATATTGATTGAATCTGGACAATGATTGTGGTGCTCCAGGATGGAAAGGATTACGCAGGAACTATTTCTGTCAAGAGTTTCAGACCCATTCATATACAGGCTATTTACAAAATACATACACAGTTTATTCGCTGGGCACCACTGGGGAATGTCAATGAATCATCTTGAAAATAGCCAAAAGTTAGAAGGGAAAAAGCAAGAAAGAATGAGGGGAAGTGAAGAAATAAAGAAATAGGGAGAAATGAAAATGAAGAGGGAATAGAAAATATTCATGGACTGTATTTTCTTGGGGAATAGAACTGGGAAATCTTATTCATTTACACAGAAAATACTAAAGTCCGTGCTGGGATATGCACTTATCCCTTCCCCTCCCTTTCCCCATTTAAGAAAGCTGGGAAAACATTGTCACTTGTGCGAGGGACTAAGAGATAAGAGAAGGATCCAGTGAGTTTTCCCACCTCATGTTACACTGAGAAGCCTGTAGGAAAGAACTGGAAAGCCCCCATGGCAAGTCACTACCCTTGCCTGAGAAACTGGAGATAACACCATTCTGTGGAAAGAATGTGTCATAGTTGGACAGTCAGTTGACCTGGGTTCAAAGCCTGTGTGTCAACTAACTATCCCTGTGACCTTAGGCAGTTCACTTAACCTTAACCTCTCTGAGCCTAAGCTCAACATCTGTAAAATGAGGTCCCCTCTATTTCTAAATCTGTGACTCTATTGAACTACTATGGTAGGAAGCTAGAAAAAGAAAGGAAAGTGTCAGTCACTAGCCGGACCAACCAGCCCAGGCAGGAAATAGGGAGCAGGGTTCTAACCAAAAAAGTCCTCATGCCTGAGATTCAGGCACATATTTAGGACTAATAGTTGCCCAATTGAGGATTTGTTTTTTATTTTTTTCCTTTTAATAAAACTATAATAACTATAATAAATAAACAATTATAAAAACTATAATATCACAAACTCTGAGATTGAAAGCAAGGGATTGACCTCAGTATGGAATTGGGGCAGCTCTGTAGCACAGTGGGTAGAGTCCTGGCCTGAAATCAGGAAGATTCATCTTTCTGAGTTCAAATCTAGCCTTGCATACTAGCTGTGTGACCCTGGGCAAGTCATTTAATCTGTTTGCCTCAGTTTCCTCATTTTTAAAATGAACTGGAAAAGGAAAAGGCAAACCCCTCTAGTATCTTTGCCAAGAAAACCCCAAATGGGGTCACAAAGAGTTGGACACAGCTGAAAAACAAACACTAAGGATTATTAAGGATGTATATTTTTTCTGATTGGGGACAATGAACCAAGGAAGTGAAAAAAAAATCTTCCAAAGTGTACATGGGCCCTTCATGTCACGAAAGCTTCTATAAGGCTGACATAATTTTAAAAACCAATAAGTGATATTTATATAGCACTCTAAAGTATACAAAATGCTTTCACAAGGATTCTCTCATTTGATCCCTATAATATTACTGGAATTTTCTTTCACTTACCTATAAGGCGTTTTCTATAAAGCGTTCCCACTCTCCTCCCCAGTCACTGATATGTAGAGATTCCCAGAGAAGATCTCCCTCTGCTAATGCAGATAGTTGATTATTCCACAATTTAGAAGCTTGGGGAATTACTTGGGGAAATTGAAAAATTAGGTGACTTGTTGAAGGGCATACATCTAGCTTGTATCAGACCCAGGATTTGAATCCAGGTCTTCCAGCCTCCAAGTCTAGCCCTCAATCAATCAAGAAATGCTTGTGACTCCAAGAAACTGCAGCATGCGCAGCAGCCATACCCCAGTAAACCATTTCAGCAGATGGGCCAGACCAGGTTGAGGGTAATTAAGAGTTCTCAAATCCATTGGTCAGTTAGCGGGGTGTCTACCCCAAGCATGTGAAGACTTCCTCTGGTGGAATGGGCAGATGAGAACAATTTGTTCCAACGACCATGAAGGCAGCTGAAGCAGGTGATGCAGAGCACTTGGTTAGACACTGAAGATGCCAAGATCATCCACTGCATCCTCAACCATTGCCAATTATCTTGACTTTGTCCTGCCACTAGACTACTATGACTCTGGAGGAAAGAGTGAGATTGACGACTTCATGCAACTCTGTCTCACTTAAAGCCAATTTATGCTCTAATCAAAAGACATCATCCCCACCCCAAAAAAAAGACATGTATCAAGAACCATGCTAGGTCGTAGGGATACAAAACATAAATGAAATAGCCCCAACTCTTAAAGAGCTTACATTATATTAGGGGAACCACATTTATGCATACACAAAACAAGTACATATAAAGTAAATAAAAGATAATGGGGATGGGATATTAGCCTTTGAGGGGAAGGAGAATCCAGAAAGATCTTATCTAGGAAATGGCATTTGAGTTAAACTTTGAAGGAAACTAAGGATTCTAACAGGAAAAGGTGAAGAAGGATTATATTCCAGGTATGTGAGACAGCTTAAGAAAAGGCATAGAGATGGGAGATGGAATGTTATATGTAATTAATAACAAAAAGTCTGACTTGTATAGACCAAAGACTATGTGAAGGGGGCAATGTATAATTAGGTTGGAAAAGTAGGTTGGAGCCAGGGTATCAAGGGTTCTAAATACATAACCCACTTTTATATTGGATCCTACAGGTAACAGAAAGTCACTGGAGTTTCTTGAGGAGACTTGCAAGATCAGACATGCTTTAAGAATATCACTTTGAGTATCTGAGACTAGATGAACTATTAGATGAAGCAATTTCAACAGATAGACCAATGAAGAAGTCAGGAAGCTCTAAGCTAAGGTGATAAAATAGAGGGAAAGTAATAGATACTTGAGATGTTGAAGAGGTAGAATCAAAAAGACTTGAGAAGTATTTCAATGGGCAAAAGAGATGTAAGGATGCAATCAAGAGTGACTTCAATGGTATTATGGCAGGAGCAATATTACTCACCCCTATTCTCATGGAAGTTAGGATAGCTTTTCCTTAAAAAAAGTATTGAGACCATCAGGGGCAGCTAGGTTGTGTAGTGGATAGAGCACCAGTGCAGGAGTCAGAAGGACCTGAGTTCAAATCTCACCTCAGACACTGACACTCACTAGCTGTGTGACCTTGGGCAAGTCACTTAACCCCAGTTGCCTCATCCTGGGTTGTCTCCAGTCATCTTGATGAATATCTCTGGTCACTGGATTCAGATGGCTCTGGAAGAGAAGTGAAGCTGGTGACCTGCACAGCCCTCCCTCACTCAAAACAAAGTCAAGTGCAAGTCATGTTATTATTTCTCTGACGGCGTGGTCTTCTTCAGCAATGAAGGATGAACACACACATTGAGACCATCAGACCTTGTTGGGTGGGGGACTAAAGGCTCAGGCTGTTGGTTTTACTTCCTGATCACCTGAGTACAAAACAACCTGAAGGAGCTACAGATGCTCTAACTCAAGAATGGATTACAATGGGCAACTCCAGCGAACTTCATTCAGCTGAATTGATTTTCTTTTAGGAAAAGCTCCATTGAACTGTCCTCAAAGTCTATCCTTGTTCAGTATGTTTCTTCTGCTATGGCTAAGTAAATCCCCTTTTGTTTACTATTACATGACCTACAACTGTAGGTAATTTTGTTCCAATATAGAACCTGAACTATCAGGGCACTGGCCTGAGTCCTGTCCAGCCTAAATCAGATAGGTATTTTGGTAACTAAAAGGATGATGGCCCTATCCACTGGTTTACCTTCCCTTTCAAAACACATTTTATTTTAAAGTTTCATTGATAAGTGCAGGCATTCAAATATGTAAATGAGAATACAAGAAATACAAAATAAAAAAAGTAAATGATCTTTCATGAAACAATAAACTATTATTTATCAGTTGCCAGAAGAAAAATGTACACTGATTTTAATAGCTAGCTACACCAACATCCGTTCATTTCCATGACCTCCTCAGAACATCTTTTCTGTATATTTAACATGGATTTGCTGCTGTTATTGTTTTCTTTATTTACATATTCATAGACAGTGTGTATATTAGCCTTTTGGTTCTGCCTTCAGCACTCTGTCACCTCATATAAGTATTTACATATTTCTTTGAATTCTTCACATTGGTTGTTCCTTATTGCACAATAAGAATCCATTACATTCAAATACAATAATTTGTTCAGCCATTTCCAATCCCTGGACACCTGATTTGTTCCAATTTGTGGTGATAGGGCTCTGAGGTGATAAACAAGATGGCAGACTAGATATTTCCTCTGATACCCTCAGCCTCTCAGACCTCTCCAAAACAGAAATTATTTGCCATAGATACAGAAACTTCAGCTGTCTTGATGATTTAGGATACCTGGAATCCAAAGGAAGGTTGAAAAAACAAAATCATGAATCCAGTCCTCACTAAGTTCACTCTGCTCCCCTCCCCTAGACCCCAAAAACTCACCCCTTCTTGGAGATGGGAGATCCACAAGTGTTGCAGATTATATCTGTTGGGAGTTTTTTCAATATATTGATCAATTGTGATGACTTTTCCCCCTCTCAAAAAAATGTTATTTGTTACATGGAATGGCTCTCAGATTGGGGGAGGAAAACCTACACTTGGGATAACTATGATGAAGTCAGAAACAGATGACATCAATAAAAACTTATTAAAATCAACAGTAACAAAAAAAGAAAATAGTGCTAGTAGAAATATTTTAAAAGGTTGAGATAACAATA
>JAQQSK010006136.1:0-14579 GCA_028658325.1 Potorous gilbertii
ATAGAAGAGAGGGCAGATTGGTGATAGGGGAAATTAGAATGCTCAGAGTACTGGGGTGGTGGAGGGGACAAATGGGGAGAAAATTTTGGAACCCCAAATCTTGTGAAAATGAATGTAAAAAGTTAAATAAATTTATATTAAAAAAAGTTATTTTAATGAGCATTTTCTAATCATTAGTGATTTGGAACAATATTTATCACATAGCTCTTCATAGCTTGGATTTCCTTCTTTGATACCTATCTATTCATATCATTTGGTAATTTGTCTATTGGGGAATGACTCTCAATCTCATAAATTTGAATCAGTTACTGAGATAATTTGCATATGAAATCTTATTAGAGAAAATTGCTACAGAGATTCTACTCTCATTAATTTGATTCTTTTAGAATTTAAATTAATTATTGTTGTTTCTAACACTTTTTGAAATTATATATTTGATGTGCTTGGTGTGGCAGTTGATTTCTGTAAGTTAAAGTTCCATTAAAAATTACTTTAATGAGTAGTGATGCTATTTTAGATTTCTTTTACCCATTTTTATGTCCAATTTCTTGAGTAAATAATTAAGAATTGAAAGGATATGGGGCCAAGACAGCAGAGTAAACACAAGGACTTGCTTGAACTTTCTCCCAAATCTCTACAAATACTTTAAAAAATAACTCTAAAAGAATGCTAGAGCAGCAGAACCCACAAAAAGACATAGTGAAACAAATTTCCAACTCACAACACCCTGAAAGATTGACAGGAAAGGTCTTTTGCATCCAGCTAGAAGAGGAGTGCAGTCCAGCACAAGCCACATCAGTACAGAATGGGTCATCTAGAGCCTCAGGGAATTGAATTGCTCTTGGCTGTAACAGTTTCCAAGACTTCTCAGGTCTCAAACACCAAAGACAACTTAGAAGATCAATACAAACTATATGTTGGGTCTGAGTGAGAGAGAAACACAGACCAGCCTGGGCCCAAGCATAGCCCTGGGGCAGCAGTAATGGCAGCAACTGTGTATCAGTAAGCATCCCAACATGCATAGGGAGACCTGATATCACAGGTTCTTATATATACATTCATAAAAGGAGAGGAAACTTTTGAGGGGTTAGCAGTCACTTTAATCAAGCACCTGTATCAGTCCTTTCTACATATATCATTCACTTAATTCAGGGGAATCAACACCATGAACTTCAAAAAAATAGAGAAATTTAAAGTCAACAGACATACTTCTAAAATGTCTGAGCATTATTCAACAAATAGGTACAGCTATCACAATTACCAGAGAGGGAAGCATGACATCTGGGTTCTCAGAGCTGAAGGGCTCCCTAGCAGTTTCCCAGAGCAGTCAAACCTTCTTGCATAAACTAAACCCCCAAAAAAACCTCTCCCTCAGAGTCTTTATACACTTTTTAGGTCCAGAGGGCATCACATCCCTTGAGATCCTTCTTAGTCACATTGAAATAGAGGCATTATACTTCTTGATTATACTAAAACAAAAACAACAAAAGATCCTATTTTACTTGCCATTACAAGCTGGTTCTGGAGCTTCTGGTATGGGAATTGAACAACTGATCAGAAGAAGAATATAAGGGTCTCTCTACTGTTGCTTTGCCCCTACTTGTGTCTGGGTTGAAGTCCTGGGTGGCAGTCATGAGCAGACTGGGGTGAGCATTGGTGTACCAGAACTTGTGCAGTAGTGGAGAGTAAACCTTCCTCACAGTTCCAGGGCAGAAAGGAGTGCTTGTGGTCACTCACAGACCAGAGGATAGGTCAGGAGAGTGGTAAACACCTCTCCTTAGATCTTACTACCTTGGAAGAACTGAAAACTTACAGGTCCCTAGAAGTATCCCTGAAAACAGTTACACAAAACCCCTGAAACTTGGGACAGTATGCCTTCCATGCTGAATACAGAACCCTACCTTAACAAAAAGTTAAAAAGTCAAGTGATTGGCTGGGAAAATGGACACACAGGAAAAATACGTCAGACTACAGAATGTTACTTTGGTAACAAGGGAGACCAAAACACACAACTGAAAGAAGACAACAGATTCAAAGCTCCGACATCCAAAACATCCCCCAAAAATATAAATTTATTGTAGGCCATGGAAGAGCTCAGAAAGTAATCAAGTAAGAAAAATAGAGGAAAAAATAGGAAGAGAAATGAGCGTGATGCAAGAAAATAATGAAAAAATAGTTAATAGCTTTTTAAAGGAGAACCAGAAGATACTGAATAAAATAACACCTTAAAAAATAGCCTAGACCAAATGTTAAAAGAAGTCCAAAAACCAAGTGAGGAGAAGAATGCCTTAAAAAATAGAATGGTCAAATGGAAAAGAAGATGCAAAAGCTCACTGAAGAAAATAAGTTTTTAAAAAATAGAATGGAGGAAGTGGAGGCTAATGACTCTATTAGAAATCAAGAAATTATAAAACAAAACCAAAAGAATGAAAAAAAAAAGAAGACAATGTGAAATATCTCATTGGGAAAACCACTGACCTGGAAAATAGATCCAGGAGAGATAATTTTAAAATTATTGGACTACTTAAAAACCCTGATAAAAAATAGTTTAGACATCATCTTTCAAAATATTATCAAGGATATTGTAGAACTAGAGGGTAAAAGAGGCATTGGAAGAATCCACTGGTCACCTCATGAAAGAAACCCCAAAAGGAAAACTCCTAGGAATATTATAGCCAAATTCCAGAGTTCTCAGGTCAAGGAGAAAATGCTGTAAACAGAAGAAACAATCTAAGTATTGTGGAAACACAATCAGTATAAGACAAGATTTAGCCACATCTACATTAAAGGATCAGAATCCTAGAAAAATTATATTCTAGCTCCCAAAGGACCTGGGTTTAAAACCAAGAATTATCTACTCAGCAAAACTGAGTGTAATCCTTGAGAGAGAAAATTGATATATAATGAGACAAAAGAATTTAATGCATTCTTGAGAATAAATGAAAGCTAAATAGAAAATTTGACTTTCAAATGCCAGATTCAAGAGAAGCATGAAAAGAGAATCATGGAAAGAGAAATCATAAGGGACTTGTTAAGTTGAACTGCTTATATTGCTACATGGAAGGATGATATTTATAATCTATGAGACTATTTTTATTATTATTAGGGTAGTTTGAGGGAATGTCTATATCTATATATCTATTTGTGTCTACAGACACCCGTATATAGACAGACGATAAAGCATTGGTTGAGTATGAAGAGATACTGTCTTGGAACATAAAATTAAAGGGTGAGAAAAGAAAGTATTTGCAGGAAAGGTAGAATATGGGTAAATTATCTCACATTAAAGACGTAAGAAAAAACTTTTTCAGTGGAGGGGAAGAGTGGGGAGATGAGAGGGAAGGAGTGAATCTTACTCTCTTCACATTTGGCTTAAGGAGAAAATAACATAAACACTCATTTGGGTATAGAAATCTTTTATCCTATGGAAGGGAGGGGGGAAGGGGATAAGGGTGGGGTGATCCAAGGGAAAGCAGAGTGGGGGAGGGGGTAATCACAAGCCAGCACTTTTAATAAGGTACAGGACCAAAGACAAGAATAGAATAAATCGTGGAGGAGGGGTGCGTGATAGGATGGAGAAAAATATAGTTGGTCTTTCACACCGTGACTATTATGGAAGTATTTTGCATGACTATATATGTATAACCTATATTGAATTGCTTGCCTTCTCAATGAGGGTGGGTGGAGTGAGAGGAAAGGAAAGAATCTGGAACTCAAAATTTTAAAAATGAATGTTAAAAAATGTTTTTATATGCAACTGAGAAAGAAGATACACAGGCAATGGGGTATAGAAATCTATTTTATCTTACAGGAAAATAGAATGGAAAGAGGATAAGAGAAGGGGGGAAAGAAAGGAGGGCAGATTAGAGGAAGGGGTAATCAGAATGCCCACAGTCATGGGGTGGGGAGCAGGAGAGAAATGGGGAGAAAATTTGGTACTCAAAATCCTGTGGAAGTGAATGCTGAAAACTAAAAAGAAGCAAATACAAACAAAAATGAAATAACTCCAAAAAAGGATTATTATTACAACTATATTCTTTATGCTTTCTCCCCCTCATTATTGAAATTTCTTCTAGTTTTTTTTTTAGGAAAATGATCTTTGTGCAGATACCAGAATCAGGGATGACTTTCACACGGGTAATGTGCCTTCCTTTCTATTAAAATATAATCAATCTCATTTTTGCTATGTTATTCAATTCTTGCTATTTCCAACATTTTATAATAATTTTCAGTGACTTTGTCCATGATGAAAATCGATGAATCCTCCTTGTACCTTAGAAGTATTTGAACTTTGCAATGGCTTTTCCTGATTCAATCACATACATATATTTATACACACATATCTACATATATTTGTTTGAATATATAAATACATATACATATGTTTATATACATACACACACTATATACATACACACATACATGTGTGTATATATGGCCATACCACCTATTCCCCACTCTTTCTGTCACTGATGCATAAATTAGGATGATCTTAGCAAGTTCTTCATTGAATTGAGAGCAAATAGATGAAGAAGTAGTTATAGCACTCGACCTGGAGTAAGGAAAATCCGAATTAAAATTTAGTCTCAGAAACTTACTAGCCGTGGAACCCTAAGTCAGTCACCTAGCCTCTGTTTACTAGAATTTCCTCATCTATAAAATGTGAATCATAATGACACTTACTTCCTGGGTTGTTGTGGGAATCAAATGAGATAATTATAAAGTGCTTCTCTCACAGTGAGTTGGATATAAATATTAGCCGTTATCGTCATTATCATTTTTTCTTGTTATTTAATTTATAATCTTCTACAATCATTGCTGGGTTATAAATTTCGATTATTCTTTAATAATATTCTTATAAATATTCGATTATTCTGGGAAATTTATCAATACTCCTTATCTCTACTGTGTTATGAGATGGTTCATGAAATAATATTTTGTTCCCTTTGGGTATTCCATAAAATAAATTTCTTTCTTTCCCTCTTCAGTGAGTACCTGTGTACTATCTTGCAGTTATTTACAAATCCCTTCTTTCTTCTGGTTTAATTAATGTCAGGAATGTCAAGATGAATATTATTCAGCAACTGTAGGAGAATATGCACTCATTAAGCAATGGAGATGGATTTCATATCTGAAGTACCATTAGCCAAATTAAAATTTAGCATTTATTTAAAAACTGTGTGATTCTTACTACCTACCACCCCTTTCTTATGCCACCCTGACATAGTCACTAAAAAAGCATGTAATCAAGCAAACATTAGGGATTTTCTGTTTTTCTTTGTTCTTTTCTTTGCCGTAGCCAAAAAATTCATCACCAAGTGATGAGCCTACTGATGTTCAGTTTTCCCATACTTAGCTTGTCTGTTTCTTAGGACGTAGACGTAGTCTAAACCATCTATACTTCAAGCCCATCTGACACAGCAGAAGCTGCTTGAACTTCTTTTAAGCAACAAAGCTCACCTCTATGTTGCAATAAGGAATTGGACTGGGACCTTGTGGATTGTTTTCAATCTCTCAAAGATTTAGAAATACCAAATCCTTCTCTACTTGTTTATTGGTTATGAAAAAAAAACCATTTAATTCAGTATAGCAAAATATTACATAGAAGACCCTCTTCTAATAAAGTATCTCCCATCTAGATATCAACATATTTGAGGATTGCTTGAAAGATATAATAGCAAACGTAGTGATAGTTGTATTGTTATCACAAATATTAAAATGCTATATGAATACTTGCTATACTAAGCATGATTATTAATACAAGGTATATTATTAGGAGTAGTGTGATTAGTATAATAGTGATTCTTGTTGTTCATTCAGTTTAATCATATCATGACCCCATCTGAGGTTTTCTTGGCAAAGATACTGAAGTGGTTTCCCATTTTTCCTCCAGTTTATTTTACAAATGAGGAAAAATGGTTAAGTGACTTGGCCAAAGTCACAAAGGTAGTAAGTTTCTGAGGCCAGGTTTGAATTCAGGTCTTCCTGACTTCAGTCTCAGTGCTCTATCTACTGTATCACGAAGCTGACCTAGATCATTAGCATAGCAAGCATTTATATAGCACATTCTTCTTATTTTTAACACAATGGTTATTTTAAACTATAAATAACTATTATTACTGGTATTTCTATAGAACCTTAAGATTTATAACTTATAAATATTATCTCCTTTTATTCTCACAATAACTTTAGGAAGTAGATGCCATTATTAATACTTCCATTTCCACTATGAGGAAACTGAGGAAGAAAGAGGTTAAGTGCTTTACCCAGGTGCCACAGTTAGTAAGTGTCTGGCTGGAATCACCTCATTCAGTGACCTCATCACACAACCATGAGTTTCATGAAGGAGATGTATACTTCTGCTATGATTGGAGAGAATCAAATGAAGAGTTCAAGTTGAAAAAAACAGATTTCCTCTTGTTTGCAATTGGTTCCATCAAGTCCCAGGATATGACAAAAATCTGGGATTGCTCAATAGAGTTTGGTCAACCCATACCTAAGAACAATAAGCATTCTTCATTCTCTTGTTTCTATTAATAATAATAGTAGTTAATATTAGTTAGGAAATAATAATGGTAGCTAATTAGATGGTTATTCTCTACAGTTTGTCTATCAGTATGTATTCTGGGAACAGATAAATTGGGCCCAGAATTAAAAAGGGGAGAATAGACTGAATGCCTTCTCAGTTAACAGCAAAGCTCCCTTAGTGATCCCAAGCTCTTTAATATCACCATTGCTATAAGTAATTAAATGCAACGATAGGCAAAGAATTAAAAGTAAATGCCATACAGAAGACAATGGAATATTGCATTATATGTTTGAGCAGACTGCAACTAATAAACAAACGAATGGTGAAGTGTATGAATTAGATTATGAGCTCCTTGAGGGCAAGGTCTGCCTTTTGTCTTTCTTGGTAACCCCAGTACTTATCACAGTGTCTGGCACATAGTAAGCACTTCATAAATGTTTTTTGACTGACTGATTGAGAAGATGAGTGATTGAAAAGAAAGATGGTTGTCAGTCTCAATGCTATGTTGTTATCCTAACACTGTCAGAAGTAATCAAGAAAGACCTCAGCATCTCATGGAATGGCGAGGCAAATAAATATGCTGTGACCTTCATCATTGGAGGAGACATCCAAATTAAAATTATCATGGATCCATTTGACAAGAAGTCTTGATTTTCCCTATAATATTACATAATTCAGATATATAAAGCACACACAATGACCTTCCCCTCTTAGTCCGAAGCTGTGGGCTTTTCTTCTCCCCATAGAGAACTGTTGACCTGAGATCAAGAGTATTTAATTTAATTTAATTCAATTGAACCAATATGTATTAAACACCCACTAAGAAGAAAGCAACTACTAGAGAATTGATGGAGTCATAAGGAACCTGAAGCAGTAAGGATTTCTGATTGATGGTGGTAGAGGGAGAGGTTAGACCTGATAGGAAGAGCTGTTCCAACTCCTTGACCTTTACCAACGGGTGAGGGGGATGAGTGAAATGAAGACATGTTTTGGTGGAGAAAGTATTCACAAAGATGAAATCTGAATACTTCAGCTATTAAAGGGTTTGTTATTGTCATGTTTTATTTTTGAGGAGTGAGGTCTCATCCTGTATTTTTATTAGTTTGCAGAAACATAGGATGTGAAAAGTTCTTGCATTTGTTGCAGTTCAACAGTGCAACAAAGTTACCTGAGGTTGAGAAGTTAACTGATGTCTTAATACATGTCATCAGATCACAGATTTAAAACATGAATTCAGATAGCTAGTCTATATCCTCAACCATTTTACAGAGGGCAAAATGAGACTCAAGAGATTAATTCACTTGCATGTGGTTACAAAGCTAATAAATATAAGATAGGATTTGAACTCATCTTACTGAGTTCAAATCCAGTATTCTACTCACACAGTTGGAATATCGTAAGTAGTTCTTCAGCCTAAGTTTCCCTGATTCTGAGGCCTCCCTTCTATCCATTATGCCACATTTTTGTTTATTTCCTCAAGGAATCAAAAATTTTGGTGGTAGATATCCTTTGGAGAAAAGCAGACATTTTCTGGCTGATGTCTCTTGGCTTGAATTCTCTAGGATTCTAGCTATTCTACAATTCTAGCATCATTTAATCTCAGTAAGAGAAAAGGAAATATGTGTCTTCTGTACCCAGTATCCTGTCAACCCTACCACTTCTACTGTAAGTCCTTGAGACCCAAGTAGGCAAGCTTATACTAGGGGACTCCTGCTGTCTTTATTTCCCTTCCCTTTTTCTTATTCTTTCTCAATCTTAATTGCACACATATGCAAGTATATATGTATCTAGTTTTGTCAGTGAACTTGTGAGTTCCAAAGTGCTGTAAAACTGTAGGTGAGTATCATCGTTCACTGAATTACCAGCAGTACCATCCTCCAGAGTGGTTGATCAAGGCTATGGATGAATAGTTTGAATGTTAATGGAGTGATGGTGCATGGTGACTTTAAAATGTAAAATGATTTATTAGCAGTCTTTGAAAATTGTTTTATGATGAAGTTTAAATAGTGACTTCCAAGCAGACTGTAATGAGTATAACTAACTGAATCCTGTTAGGACACTGAATGCTGTTAATGAATTGCCTCCTAATTTTTCATGGTTTTTTTTTCACTTGTTTAGGAATATATTACCTGCCTCATGCCTGATGCACATGGTGCATTGGTTACATTGTTTGCATTCTTTCAGAGGGAGGCCATAAACCTGAGACTTTGTCTAATCCATTGTAGTTAAATGCATTCGTCAAGATGTGTTACTTAGTGAGCTAAGGAATGTTAGAAAAGGGAACCTCTTCTCAGTAAAGACAACTTCCCCCAAGGCTATGGTCTATACTCCATACCAGAGTATCACACTTGGAATACTATTGTGTCCCTAAACGCTGTGAACCCAGCAAAGCAGTAAATCAAGATTAGAAAATGAAATTGTAAAATTATTTTCTTTTATTGAGATAGAACCCTTCTCCTAAGGTTCTCAGAAAAAGTAAGATACTAAATCCATTCTCCTAGCATTTGGGGCTGGAATGAATTATCAACCATTTATAGATAAAGACAATGGGTCTGAAACATAAAGATGGAGTTTATGTTCCAAATGTCCATTTGTATGTTGATTGGAACTGGGAATACATTTACCCTAAGAAACAATGTACAACATAATGGTTTCTAGCTCAGTCCACAATGGCCTATTTAACACTTAATGTAGCTGAACTGTAGTTCTAATTATATCTTAGACTCTAACCACCATGTATAACAGAATGTTGATAGAGGAAAATGCATTTTGAGTTCTAAGTTGTAATACTAGGCACAAATCTTCCCCTGCGCAAGACCTTGCTGTATGAGTGTAGATTCTGTATGTCTTGACCTAATCTTGCTAGTAGGAATGGAGATGGTCCCTGCTCTAATATGCTAGTGGTGGTTCTTTTGGTCTGGAGAAAGAGCTCTGGAAGGGACAAAACAACTGCAGAGTGCACAGGAATTAGGAAAAATCATTGATAGAACCTGGTGATCACCAATCTGTTGTTGGAGCTTGGGAGAGGATGAGAAGAATTGGGTCAGGAAATTGAGATTGATACATGGAAAGAAGGGTTCAGGGATGAAAGAGGAACTGTTACAGAAACTCTGAACGTAGTGAAGCCCAGGAATATAAGAAGCAGGGACAAATTCCTGAAAGAGGACAAGTGTGGAGGTAGGTTTGGGAACAGGGACAGGAGTTTAAAAGTGTAGACAACAGGAATTTGTCTATTTCGCAGAAAGTTAACCTTCCTTAGTAATGTGGGAGGATAAATTCAGAGAAAGAGCAATTGAAGGAGTTCTGAGATATATTAGGAAGATAATGGTGAAAGGAAACAGTAGGTGGTAGTGTATGAAAGTGGCAAGAAGGAAACAAGAAAAGGGGACAAAAGTATTCCCTATCCTAACAAGGGGGCAGTAGAGTTCACCCTATATTGAGTGAAGTTTTGTAAGTGAGGGACAGGTTGTCAAATTTTTATAAAGCAAAGATTGCCAGGACAGTTACACTGCAGCTAATGTTATAAATAATGCCATTAAAATATTAGAAGAAGCGACATTTCTGTCGATCAGGTACTTAGTTCTCCTAGGAATAATGCTATACACTTTACTAGTGTATTGTTTTTACATGTGTATAAACACATATATACAAATATATGTAGGTATACATAAATACATATGCATATACGTTAAAAATTCTGTACTATGTGTGTTGCAATTAGTCTTGTTGTTCACTTATTTCATGCGTGTCCCAACACTTTGTGGCTGCATTTGGGATTTTCTTGGCAAAGATGCTAGAGTGGTTTGCCATTTCTTTTTCCTTCAAAAGAATTAGAGAAATTTGAAAGAGCATAGAGTTGAGAGGGAAAATGAGTTAAGTTTTGGGCATGTTGAGTTGGAGATGGGTTTGTATGAATCACACATACACATATATACACACACAAGTTACACACCCTCACACATAAAAATTTGAAGGCAGGAAAGCAGTAATGATGAAACCAGGAGGTAGATATAAATTAGAAAATAACGTAGGCAGTGCTCTAATTTTTTAAGAACCCTGTTTTGGGGAAAAACAAAAAAACATGGTGTATATTCAGGCAATATTTTCTGAATGACGCTATGAAGTGATATTAGTTGGACAACCTAATACAAATTGTATGGGTACATCAATTTTTAAAACCTAAATGTAATCTGCCAATTTGAATGCAGGTCCTTCAATAAAGGCTCAAATTCAAATTAGCTAACAATAATGACAAATCTGATATTTCATGTTGAATTTGTCCTTCATTCTTGAAGAGGATGATGACATCAGAGAGATGATGACATGACTTGCAGTTGACTTTGATTTGAGTGGAGGAGGGCTGTGCAAGATCACTAGTTGCAGCACCTACAACAATCATGAATATTCCAGTGCAATTCTGAATGCCAAAATACAACAGACTCTCCACATGGAAGACAGAACCAAAACATTTATTCAGACACCAGAAAGTCAAATCTATCATAGTAACAAAAATCTATACACAATAACAATGCAGAGAACAACATTATCCCCAAGGCTTCCCCTTCTAGGCTTCCCACAAACCAACTCCCTTAAACAAATCACAAGTAGGCTTCCTTAAACAAAATCACAAACCATCTCTCTCACTCCCACTAGCCAGTTGCCTGTTTGCCTACATTCTTCCTAGATCTCACTTCTCTCATGACTAATTTTCTCTCAGCTCTATTCTAGCTCCTCCTTCCTCTTCCTGTTCCACCCATTCAGCAAACTCCTCCCACCATGGGCTCCATGTGATTCAGACTTAAATGTGACTCAGGAATGGGCTTATTAATAAATGAAAAAGATCTTCCCATTTAAATAGCCATTATACCAGCCTCACATTCTCCTCCAGAGCCATCTAGGTTCAATGGCCAGATATTCATAAGGATGACTGAAGATGGCCCAGGATGCAATGGGAGACCTTGTCTGTTTTAGGTCTTTTCAGGTTCTCACTTTGAGTGAGGTAATGCCCATTCAATGATTAGGCCTCTTTTAAAGACATGATTCAAGGGATGGCACCTTTAATCAAAAACAAAACAAAACAAAACAAAATTTTTTTTAAAAAATCGTAATTCTCTATACTACAACAAGGACAATGTCTTAGAGAGGTAGCTTTGATACTAAATTCTTACACAATATTTCTTTATTTTACATACCCTGCACCCTGTTGCTGCAAATTATATTTTATTTCCATTCAGATTTATTCTAGTAATGAGAAGAAAAGGAACATTTCAATATTCACTGGATCTGTGATAATTGCATTACTATAGTTATCATAGGGAGGAAATATGGACAGAGCATTGCCAGTGCCCCAGGATTCTAATTCCATCTCTGATATGCATCACAGTGATTTCAAGCAAGTCACTTATTCTTCCTAGGCTTGTTTCCTTCTCTGTAAATTTAGAATTGAAGCAAGTATCCTCAAAGATCTCTTTCTATGCCAGATTTATACAGATTACTACCCATTCCTAAATCTTTTAGAGTCTTATTGATTCCTCTCATAGATCTGGCATCAAGGATTTAACTAATAACCTGGAGATCCTCTGCTATGTCTAAAAATATTCCTCAGTTAGAAATGATTTAAAATTAGAATGATCCTTAAAAGCCTTCTGTTCAACTCTCTTATTTTACAGATGAAGAAAGAGGCTCCATGATGTTTACTGACTTCCCCAAGATTGCACACTTAGATACTGAAAGTGAAAACAAATCCATGTCTTCCTAATTCTGGGTCCAGTGCTCTCTCTGCTTTTCATTTCTGTACTTAAGTTCAAAAAATGCTATTTCTTGTTCTTTTTTTCCATTTTATATATTTTTCATTTTCACTTTCATTCTCAACTCACTCTCTCCTTTCACACTTTGTCTTAAAAAAGTTCTAAATTATTTGTATTCTTAAAAAAAGGAAATGAAATTAAAATAGAGAAAAAAAAGCATGTTGCAATATGTACTCTAAGTTCATCAATTCTCTGTCTGGAGATGTATAGTATTTTTCATGGCATTGTGATAAATGGCTGTGTTGATCAGTAACTAATTCTTTCACAGTTGATTATCTCCACAGTGTTCCTGTTACTATACATAAAGTTCTTCCAGTTCTGCTCACTTCACTTCATATCAGTTCATTTAATTCTTCTGAAGTTTTCTGAAATCATTCCTTTCATCATTTCTTAGAACATAATAATATTTAATTATGTTCATATACTATAACTTGCACAGTTATTCCCCAATTCATGGGCATTGCCTCAGTTTACAATTCTTGCCACCAAAAAAAACACTATAAATATTTTTGCATAGGTCCTTTTCTTTTTAAAAATTTTTAATCTCTTTGGGCTATCAATCTAGTAGTAGGTCAAAGGGTATGCATAATTAATATTTTTGGGGGGAATAGTTCCAAATTGTTTTCCAGAAGGGTTGAACTAGTTCATAGCTCCACCTATAGTGAATTAGTGTCACTATTTTCCCATTACTCCAGCATTTGTCATTTACTTTTTCTGTCATCTTAGTTAATCTGAGATACTACCTCAGTTGTTTGAATTTACATTTATTTATTAATGATTTAGAGCATTTTAAATGACTATTGATAACTTTGATTTCTTCCTATACCTTGCATAGTTATCAATTAAAGAATGGTGCTTCCTGTTCTTAAACACCTAATCAGGCCTTCTACTTTTCCAGAAAGCCTTGTCTAAATATATTTTATACTGCATCTTGCACAGAAGTCATCTTTAATACTATGCTGTTATGTCTTGACATCACCACTGTTATATGCTTTCCACTCATTTTGCAATTTGTAGAACACATGCACACACACATATACACACAATATGACTATCCAACTAATCACTGCTTTGGTAATTTTAGAGCCCATAAGAGTTAATTCACCTCAAAGTGAGTAATTTTCTCCTTTCTGATTAAAAGGAGTCTTTCCGCTCTGTATCTCTTTGATTTTTTTTCAGGACTTGAGTAAAATTTTCAAATAAATAAATGTCAAGTATTTTTTATCCCAATAAAGATAAGTCCTGAGCACTAATGGCCCTTTCTACTGATAAGAGGAAAAGTCATTTGGAAAGTATTGCCACTTGTGGAAAAGCCCTTCAGTGTAATCTGAAATCTGCAAAGAAGAGGCCAGCCAGACTACTTGTACACTTGTAACTAATTGATGATCAAGCCTCCAGGCATAAAATGCAATTACAGAACTTCTTCCACTACAATTGAAAGTGAAACTGAAATATTGAATACAGGATGATTGCAAATGAGAAAAGTACAAAGTCCTTTTGATACATGTAGTTTCCCTAAAGTTTCCCACAGAGGCCTAAAGTGATTTGCCCAATTATGCCAATACTCTGAGTCAAACTGGAGGATAGAATTAGAATTAAAAGAAATCAACAACCATTTATGTTTCAAGAACTCTTCTAGACGCTGAGTACATAAAGACAAAATGGGATGCAATCTCTTGCCCTCAAGGAGATTATATTGTATTTGGGAAGACTGAGTACATATAGGTAGGTATATACAAGCTACAAACAAAATAGATAAAATATTTATTTAGTGGGGAGGATCTCAGTAGCTGGAGAAGATCAGGGAAAGCTTCTTGTGGAAATTATGAATAAACTCAGTCTTGAATGAAGCCAGAAATTACTGGAGATGGAAGGAAGGGGATAATGTATTTTAGGCATGAGTGACAGCCAGTAAAAATGCTTGAAAACAGAAATAAGGTTTTATCCATAAGAAACAATAAGTGGCATGGCTAGGTGGTACAATAGATATCACATTGGCCCTAGAGTTAGGAGGACCTGAGTTCAGATCCAACCTCTGACTCTTACTAACTATGTGACACTGGGCAAGTCACTTTGCCTACCCCCTCAAAAAATAATTAATTGGGGGCGGAGCCAAGATGGCGGAGTTGAAAGACTCACATTTGCTAGCTCCGAACCCACAGCCCATGGATTCCCTCTAAAAAGAACTCCTGACAAATTCTGGAACAGTGGAAGCTGCGCAGAAACACAGTGAAGGAGATTTC
>JAQQSK010006137.1:0-14579 GCA_028658325.1 Potorous gilbertii
GTAATTAGAATGTTCAGTGTATTGGGGAGGGGGGAGGGGACAAATGGGGAGAAAATTTTGGAATCCAAAATCTTGTGAAAATGAATGTAGAAAGTTAAATAAATAAATTTATTAATAAAAAAAAGACTTTCCTGGTTTTTCTGAGGGCACCCAGCTCACTATTTCTTATGGCACAATTGTATTCCATCACAATAATAAACCACAATCTTTTCACCCATTCCCAAAATGATGGACATCCCATCAACTTCTGTTTCTTTGCCCCTAAAAAAAGGAGCTATTAAATATGTTTGCCATAAATATGTTGTACATGTAGCCCTTTTTTTCTTTTATTTTTCATCCCTTTGGGAATAAAGGTCTAGTAGTAGTATTATTAAGTCAAAAGGTATGCCCAGTTATTTAGCCCTTTGGGCATGGTTCCAAATTGCTTCAATAATGGTTGAATGAGCATAAAATCACCCCAAAATTTCATTGTGTCTCAATTTTCCCACATCCTCTCTGATATTTGAGATTTTCCTTTTTAAAATATAATTTACTTATTTTCAGTTTTCAACTTCATTTTCACGAGATTTTGAATTCCATATTTTCACGAGATTTTGAATTCCTAATTTTCTCCCGAATTCTCCCTTCCCCAACCCTAGGACAACATGCCCCCAAGTCACCCCTTTTCCCAATCTGCCCTTCTTTCTATCACCACCCCTTTACCTATCCCACTGTCCTCTATTTTCCTATAGGGCAAGATCAATTTCTATGCCCATTGCTTATACAAATTATTTCCCAGTCGCATACAAAAATATTTTCTAATATTAATTTTTAATACTTTGAGTTCCACACTCTCTCACTCCCTCCCTCCCCACCCAACCTCATTGAAAAAGTAATCAGTTTCATATAGATCATACATATGTAGCCACTTCATGACAGACATGTTGTGAAAGACTGATTATATTTCCCTCTATCCTGTCCTGATTTCCATTTCTTCCATTCTCTTCCTTAACCTGTCCCCCCACAGTAGAGTTACCTTTTGAGTACTCCTCCCAATGTGTCTTTCTTTCTACTATCATTCTTCTCCTATCTCTTCTCCGCTGCCTTCCTTCAGGTAAGATAGATTTCAATACCCAAATAAGTGTGTGTTATTTCCTCCTTAAGCCAAATTAGATGAGAGTAAGGCTCACTTATTCCCTCTCAACTCCTCTTTCCCTCTTCCTCTACATTGTAAAAGTTCTTGCCTGTTTTATGTGAAACCCTTTACCAAGTTCTACATCTGCCTTTCTCTTTCTCCCAATACATTCTTTTCAACACTTGATTTTATTTTTTAGGTGTCTTTCTTCATACTCAGCTCACACTGTGTCCTCGGTCTTTATGAATAAACACACACACCAAAGAACCACACATACAGATATTTATATATATATACACGTATATATATGGTATGTATATATACCATGCATACACACATATACACATATAGTTACACATTTATAATAGACACTCACAAACATACATATACACATATGACATACATATTTGCACATATACATATGTGTGTATTGATGTATACCTGCATGAATTATGTATGTATATGTTTATATTTCCTCTAACAACCCTAATAGTGAGAAAGGTCTCATAAGTTACAAATATCACCTTGCCATGTAGGAATGTAAACAATTCAACTTTAATAGGTCTCTTATGATTTTTCTTTCCTGTTTACCTTTTCTTGTTTCTCTTAATTCTTGTATTTGAAAGTCAAATTATCTATTCAGCTCTGGTCTTCTCAACAAGAATGCTTAGAAGTCCTCTGCTCCACTGAAATTTCATTTTTCCCCTGAAGTATTATACGAAGTTTTGCTGGGTAGCCCATTCTTGGCTTTAATCATAGCTCCTTTGACCTCTGGAATATCATATTCCTAGTCTTCCTATTCCTTAGTGTAGAACTGGCTAAATCCATTGTATTTCTGATTATGTTTCCACAATACTTGAATTGTTTCTTTCTGGCCACTTGTATTATTTTTCTCCTTGACCTAGGAACTATAGAATTTGGCTACAATATTCCTATAAATTTTCTTTTGGGGATCTCTTTCAGTAGGTGATCAGTGGGTTCTTTCCATTTCATTTTTATCCTCTGATTCTAGAGTATCAGGGCAGTTTTCCTTGATAATTTCTTGAAAGATGTTGTCTATGCTCTTTTTTTGGTCAAGGTTTTCAGGTAGCCCAACATTTTTTTACAGTATCTCTCCTGGAAATATTTTCTGCATCATTGGGTTTGTCAATGAGATATTTCACATTATCATCCATTTTTTCATTATTTTGGTTTCATTTCATGTTTTCTTGATTTCTCATCAAGCCATTGGTTTCCATTGCTCTGTTGTAATTTTGAAGGCATTTGTTTTTCTTCAGTGAGCTTTTAAACCTCCTTTTCCATTTGGCCAATTTGACTTTTAAAGGCTTTCTTATCCTCATTGGTTTTTTCGAACTCTTTTGCCATTTGGGTTAGTTGACTTTTAAAAGTGTTATTTTCATCAGCGTTTATTTATTGAGTCTCCTTTATCAAACTGTTGACTAATTTTTCATGATTTTCTTGAATCACTCTCATTTTTCATCCCTATTCTTCCTTTACTTCCCTTACTTGATTTTCAAAATACTTTTTTGACCTCTTCAATGGCCTGAGACCATTTGATATTTTTCTCGGAGACTTTGGATGTAGGAGCTTTGACCTTGCTGTCTTGCTTCTGGTTTCATACTTTGATCTTTCCTGTTGTAAAGAAAAATACCTTTTCACCAAGAACCTAATCTTTTATATTCTTATTTTCCTCTTTTTGTTCATTTTCCTGGGCAATTACTTGATTTATGAGCTCTTTTTAAAGTGGAGATTGTACTGTTACCAGATTTCAATGGGTTTCTGCAACTGTTTTCAGAGATATCTTTATAGATCTGTAAATTTTCAGTTCCTCTAAAGTGGTGTGACCAAGAAGAGGTGTTTATCCCTCTCCTGGCCTGAATTCTGTTTTGTGAGCAACCACAAGCATTCTTTTCTGCCCTGGAATTGTGAATAGGATTTCCTCTCCACAGCCACTATCAGTTCTGCCACATCAGTGCTTCTCCTTGCCCCAGTACTGCTTCTCAGGACTGTGACCCAGATCAGTCACTCAATTCCCCCACCACCTGTAGACTGAGAGCTCCAATAGAAGCAGCAGCTGTGGCCGTGGCTACTGCCACCCTGGGGTTTGGGTTTGTGCTGAAATTTGCTCTAGACAATATTCCTCTCTCACTCAGCTGAAAGAGGTTACCCACTGACTTTTGAAGCCCTCTCTGGTATTGGTAGGTTGAGATGTCTGTAAACTGTAACAGCTGACAGTGATTCAGTGCCCTGCATCCTGCTCCAGTCCTATCTGTGCTGAGCTCTGCTCTGAGCCCAGTGTAATAGCCCCTTCCTGTCCATCTTCTAGATTGTCTTGAGCTGGAAATCTGTTTCAGTCTATCATTTTGTAACTTCTGCAGCAACTTGTTTAGAATTTTTTAGAATCATTTTTACAGATATTTTGGGAGGTTTGGAGGGAGATTTCAGCCAGGTCCCTTCTTCTACTCTGCGATATTGGCTCTGCCCCCAATTTGCAATTTTCCTTTATATAATATTAGCCAATCTGACTGCTGTGGGATGCTACCACAGAAGTGTTTTAATTTGCTTTTTTCCAAGCAATAATTATTTAGAGCATTTTTTTGTTTTACTGTATAAAGCTTTGATTATTTCATCTGAAAAATGACTGTCCTGCTGATCATCATCAGTTCAGGAATTACTGTATTTTCATTCCCTAGTCATTCACCTCCTTCTCTACCTTTCTTCTCCTCTATAGAAAAAACATCCATAGTTCCTCCATTTTTCAAATCTCTCCACCATCCTGGGTACAGTCATCTGTACTTGTTCCAGTAGGTTCATGTTCTTTCTAAAATGTGGGGCCCAGAACTGAACACAATGATCCTGATGAGGATTGTGAGCCATATCCTAATAAGACAGCTAGTAGAAAACTCATAACGTGCTTGGAAGGGCAACTTTAAAAACATCTTCCATTTTGAGAGGAACATGAGCTATCATCATTCTTCCTCTGTCAATGCTCCTGGATTTGGATGCATGGTCTTATTATTCATTTGCTCTGTTTTTTTTTTTCTAGACCACAAAAGGACAGGAGTAGAAACCTGCAGCCTGCACTCAAGAATCTACAGCGTCCCCACTCCTGACTAAGGTCTATTTACAAAGATGAGAAGAAGACTGGTGTGGTGAATAGAGAGCCAATTGGGAGCCAGGGAGACCTAGGGTTGAGGGCTATCTCTGTTATCAATTGACTGTGACCCTGGGCAAGCCACTTAACTTCTGTTTGCCTCAGCTTCCTTAATTGTAAAGTAAAGGTAGCACTTACCACCTATGGTTGTGAGAATCAAATGAGATAACACTTCTAAAGCACTTAATATGTTATTTCACACCTAGTAGGAATATTGTATATAATAGAAAATAAAATATAAAGCAAACATGAAAAGATAAAATTATCTGAAAACATTTATAATGCTTATCCCCATCTGCTCCCATGAACTTAGGACTTTGCATGTAGTAGATGCTTGATAAATATTTGTTGAATTTTTTGAAAGTGCTATTTTCTAAGCTCTTTTGTGATCATGGCTTTCAGGTATTCCAGTACTTTTAAAATTATCTTACCAGGATTTATTTCTCAGATCTTTTTTTCCCCCAATGAAATATTTCACATTTTCTTCTCTCTCTTTTTGCATTATTTTGGTTTTGAGTTATTTTTTCTTGACATCTTATGGAGTCTTTAGCATCCTCTTGCCTAATTCTAATTTTAGAGTCATTATCTTCAATGAACTTTTGTACCTCCTTTTCGATTTTACCAATTCTACTTTTAATGAGTTCACTTCAGTGAACTTTTGCTTTTGTTTTTTTTTTTCCATTTGGCCAATTCTGTTTTACAAAGCATTCTTATTCTCATTATATTTTTGTACCTCCTTTATCAAGCTGTGGACTCCTTTTTTTCATGATTTTCTTACATCACTAATTTCTCTTTCTAATTTCTCCTCTATCCCTCTTCTTTGATTTTTAAAATTCTTTTTGAGTTCTTCCATGTCCGAAAGGCAATTAATATATTTATTTTCCTTTGAGACTTTGATGTTGGAGTTTTGACTTTGCTTTCTTCTTCTGGGTATTTTTTTATCTTTCTTGTCTCAACAGTAACTTTCTATACCTTATCTTTTTTTGAGTTGTTTCCTCATTTTTCCCGACTATTTTTTGAGTTGTTTTCTAACTCTTTGTTAAAGTGGGGCTCTGCTTCTAGGGTAGAGGGTGTTTCTAGGTCCTAAGTTTTAAGGGTTTTGTATAGCAGCCTTCAGAGATACTTCTAGAGATCCACAAATTTTCACTTCTTCCGAGATAGTATCACGCAAAGAGAGGTGTGTTTCCTACTCTCCTGACCTGTACTCTGGTCTGTGAGGGACCAAAAGCAATCTTTTCCACCTAGAACTATGACCAGGGTCCCTGTTTCCCTGTGGCTGCAAACTTTGCTCTGCTAGTACTTTCCTCAACTTGAGACTGCCACCCAGGACTGTGACCTGGATCTGACCATTGATAAAGCAAGAGTCCTCCCTCAGTTCTAGCAAAGAGACCCCTGCTATCCCCTTCTGATTAGTTTTTATGACCCTGCCTTACTATCTATGTGCTAAGAGCTCGAGAAACAGTCTGTGCTGCTGCAGATTCAGCGATTCCAAAAATCTGTTCCTGCTTTTTCTAAGAACAGGTCTGTGCTGACATGGCCTTCTCTTAGTCATGTTCCATTCTCTCCCTGGTGTAATAGACCATTATTCATAGCCTCCTATGGTGTCTTTGCCTGGAAAATTGTTTCATCCCATCCTTTTTGGGTTTCCACTGCTTAGAATTTGCTTTGGAACATTATTTAAAAATCTTCATAGGGGTTTTGGGAATTCCTCAGACAAGTCCTTGTCTTTTCACCGCCATCTTAACTCCACCTCCAAAAATGAGGCCTCTATCAGAGAAATTTGCAGTAATATATTTCGTGGTTATGATCATCATGTATTTTCCTTGATCCCTTTTCCCTCTATTTATCCTACTGTCTCTCTCATTTTCACCAATCCATTAATAAAATCTTTTCCTTCTGACTTTCACCACCCTCAATTTACCCTCCATTCTTTCAGTTCCTCCCACTTTTATCTCCTTCTCCTCATTCCTTCCTGTATGTTAAGAATGATTTGCTCCCCCCTCCCATCTTCCCTTACAGTATTAAAATTCTTTTATGCCTCTTTTTTTTCAGAAAATCTACTCTATTCCACCACTGCTTTTCTCTTTCTCCCAGTGCATCCCTCTTTCTCACATCCTCATTTCATTTTTAAGATACTTATTCTATCGTATTCAACTCAGAACTATGCACCTTGTCTATGTTTACCTGTTGTAATTGCTCTAATAATTAGAATGGTTTGGGGGAATACAAGTGTCGTTTTTTTCACGTAGGAATGCAAGCAGTCTAACTTTTGAGCATCCTTTATGATTTCTCTTTCCTATTTATCTTTCTATGCTTCTCCTGAGTCTTATATTTGAAAGTCCTTTTTTTAATGCAGCTTTGGTCCTTTCATCTGGAATGATTGGTGGATTCTTTTTATTTCTACTTTACCCTCCCCTCTCATTGTATAATATCAGAGCAGATTTCCTTGACAATTTTTTTGAACAATGGTGCCTAGTTTTTTTTCATGTCTTTCAAATAGCCCAATAATTTTCAACATTATCTTTCCTAGAGTCATTTTACCAGTCAGTTTAACCCAGTGATTTTTTTCACATTTTCCCCCTTTTACTTTTTCTTTTCATTTTGTTTTATTGTTTCTTGATATCCCATAACCTCATTATTGTCAAATTGTCTAATTCTAATTTGTGAGGTGCTGTACCTTCAATACCATTCAGACAATTCTACTTTTTAAGGACTTTTAGTTGGTGAACTGTGTGTGTGTGTTTGTGTGTTCATATGTGTTTTCATATGAAATACTAAAAACAAAAACAAACAAACAAAATAAGCAGAACGGTCCAAATGGTAAAAGAGGCACAAAACTCCAAATAAGAGAAGAATGCTTGATTTAGAAACACCTTTTTTAGGCTCATCCATGGTCTGAGGATAGTTCATATTTTTCAAGGATTTGGATGTAGGAGTTTTACTCTGTAGTGTTCTTCTGCATTTATGTTTTGATCTTCCCTGTCACCAGAGTAACTTTTTATACTCTGGATTTTTTTTGTTGTTGCTGTTGTTTGCTATTTTTTTCAGACCATTTCTTGACTTTGAACTCCATGATAAAGAGGGATTCTGCTTCTGTAGTGGAAGAGCTATTATCCCAATCTTCAGCTTTGTCAGGCAGCTGTTTACAGAGCTAATTCTAAGGACCTATATATTGTTGACTCTTCCATGGTAGTGTGATCTAGAGAGGAGTGTGTTTAATACCTTCTTGTGCTTGCTCCTGTCTTGGAGAGAACATAAACTCTCTTATTTGCTCTAGAACTGTGACCAGAGTCCCAACTTTCATGTGGAAATAAGCTCTAGTGTGTTAGTGTTCCTCCTCACTCTGAACTGATAACTAAGACTAAGAACCAGATGCACATAAGGTCCATAGCACCAAGTCCTTCACCTGGTGCCAGCAAAGGGACCCCTGTAATCTCCTTTTGATCAGTTACCTGACCACTATATAATCTGTCATATGAAGGGTCAGGAACTTGATAATGAGACACGAGATTCAGTCACCCTGAATGGTATTTTTGGTTTGCTGGGGCAACGTCTGTGCTGCACTGGACTTTACTTTTCTCCTGATGCAACAGAACTTTCCCCCTTTCCTTCAAATTTGTCTTGGGCTAGAAATTTTTTCACCCCATTCTTTTGTGAGTTCTGCTCCTCCAGAATTTGTTTTTTTTTTATTTTAGTTTATATATTTATTTATTGTTTTTTAGTTTTCAACATTCATATCTACAAAATTTTGAGTTCCAAATTTTCTCCCCACCTCTCCTCCCACCCCAAAACGCTATGCATTCTGATTGTCCCTTCCCTAAATCTCCTCTCCTTCCTATCACAACGGTTCTTTTCCTTATCTTCATCTTCTCTCTTTTCTTGTGGTACAAGATAGATTTCTATACCCCATTATCTGTATTTCTTATCTCCCAGTCAGATACAAATACAATTCTCAACATTTATTCCTAAAATTTTGAGTTCCAATTTTTCTTCCTTCTTTCCTTCCCACTCATCCCCAATGTGAAGACAAGCAATTCAGTATAGGCTATATATGTGAAGATTTGCAAAAGACTTCCATAATAGTCATGTTATGTAAGATTAACTATATTTCTCTCCATCCTGTCCTATCCCTCATTTATTCAATTCTCTCTTTTGACCTTGTCTATCCTCAAAAATGTTTACTTCTTATTATTCCCTCCTCCTATTTGCACTCCTTTCTTTCGTTTCCTACCCCACATATTCCCTTCTGTCCTACTTTCCTGTAAAATACATCTTCATACCAAATTGAGTGTGCATGTTATTCCCTCCTTAAGCCAATTGTGATGAGAGTAAGTGTCACTTTTCCCCCTCACCTCCATCCTTTTCTGCTGCATTGGAAAAATTTTTCCTTGTCTTTTTTATGAGAGATAATTTGTCCCATTCCATTTCTCCATTTCTCCTCCCAAAATATTCATCTGTCATCCCTTAACTTATTTTTCTTAGGTATCATCCCTTCCTATTCAACTCTCCTTTTTCTTTCTGTCTATATGTATGTGTGTGTGTGAGTGTGTGTATAATCCCTCTAAAGACTCAAATACTGAGAAAAAAATCAAGCATTACAAAAAATATCTCTCTGCATATGAGTGTAAACACTTCAACTTTAGTAAGCCCCCTATGACTTCTATTTCTTGTTTAACTTTTCATGCTTATCTTGTATCTTTTGTTCGAAAGTCACATTTTCTTTTCTGCTCTGGTCTTTTCAAAAAGAATACTTGAAAGTCCACTATTTCTTTGAACATTTTTTCCCCTGAAATATAATACACAGTTTTGCTGGGTAGGTGAGTCATGGTTTTAATCCTAGTTCCTTTGATTTCTGGAGTATCATATAAAAAGCCAATTGATCCCTTAGTGTAGAAGCTGCTAGGTCTTCTGTTACACTGATTGTATTTCCACAATACACGAATGATTTATTTCTAGCTGCTTGCAATATTTTTTCCTTGATTTGGGAGATTTTGTGGAATTTGGATACAATAATCCTGGGAGTTTGTCTTTTTCAGACATTTTTAAGGGGGTTATCAGTGGAATCATTCAATATTTATTTTACCCTCTGCTTCTAGAATATCAGGGCAGTTTTCCTTGATAATTTCATGAAAGATGATGTCTTAGTGACTTTTTTTGGTCATGGCTTTCAGGTAGTTGTATAATTTTTAAACTGTCTCTCCTGGATCTATTTTCCAGGTCAGTTGTTTTTCCAATGATATTTTCCACATTGTTTTCTATTTTTTCATTATTTTGACTTTGTTTTCTAATTTCTTGGATTCTCATAAAGGTATTAGCTTCCATCTCTTCCATTCTAATTTTTAAAGAACTATTTTGCTCAATGAGCTTTTGATCCTCTTTTTCCATTTGGTGAATTTTGATTTTTAATGCATTTTTCCCTCATAGGTTTTTTGTACCTTTTTTTGCCAATTGAGTTTGCTTATTTTTAAATATGTTGTTTTCTTCAGCATTTGTTTTTCTTTTTTGAGTGGGTCTCCTTTAGCAAGCTGTTAACTCTCTTCTCATGATTTTCTTGCAAACACTCATTTCTGTTCCCATTTTTTCTTCCACTTCTGTTACTTTACCTTCAAAATCCATTTTGAGCTCCTCTATGGCTTGAGAAAATTGCATATATATTTTGGAAGTTTTGCATGCAGAAGTCTTGACTTTTAGGTCTTCCTCTGATGGTATTTATTGTTCTTTCTCATTTGAAAGGATGGGAGAAAATACCTGTTCATCAAGAAAGTAGTCTTCTGTAGTCTTATTTTTTTTCCCTTTTTTGGACATTTCTCCCAGCCTGTTACTTGACTTTTGAGTCCTTTATCAAGAGGAAGGTATTCTTTGGAGACCTGTAAGTTCTCATTTCCTCCCAGGTAGCACAATCTAGGAAGAGCAGTTTACTCCTCTCTTTGCTTGTGCTCTTGGAATTCCGGAAGCAAATACAAGCACTTTATCTGCCCAGGATCTGTGAGAAGAATTCCCTCTCCACAGCCTCTATCAGCTCCACCAAGCCAGCTGGAACTACTCCTCAACCCAGGGTTACCACTTAGAGCATGTAATTCCCCCAGAGTCTTTAGACTGAGGCTCCTAAAATGGAAGCTGTGCAACTGCAGCCTTCCTGGTGTGGCTGGGGCCAGACTGCATTCCCTTCTCATACAGGTGAAAAAGCTTTCTCAATGACATTTGAAGTTGCCTTTGGCAATTGTGGCTTAGATTATTTGGGAACTGTAGCTTCTTCCAGGGATTCTACTTGCCCTGTGGCCTGCTCTGGTCCTGTCACTGATGCTTAGAGTGTAGCAGGCTAGTCTGCACTCAGCTCAGAGCCTGGTGCAATAGACATTTCCTGTTGTCCTTCCTGGCTACCTAGGGCATAAAATCTCTTTCATTCTGTTGTTTTGTGGCTTCTGCTGCTCTAGAATTTGTTAAGGGTCTTTTCTTACAGGTATTGTATGGATTATGGGGGGGCCCTTCTAATGGTCAGTCCTATTCTGCCATCTTGTGCCCCCTCCCCAAATTCGTTTTGAGACATAATTCAAAGATCTTTGGAGTGTTTCTTAGAAAATTTACCTGAGTCCCTGACTTTATTGTATCATCTTGTCTCGACTCCCATATAAACATCCTTTTTTAAGGATTTCACAGCTCACATTCCGGAGTGTGGCAAGTGCTAACAATGTATTCTGCTCTCTCCAGCAGACAACAACCTTAAGCTATGTTCTAAACACACAAAACCTTTTGTGAAGAGGATTCCATTCACCATTAATGCATGGAATGTATGCGCGTTTAGGGCCATCATGAAATCGAATGTATTTCAAAGAAATTTGGTTCTTGTTGTGATGTAATTCATCATGTTTCATATCTTCATAGAAGCTCTGAGTAAAACAAGGGTTGACAAATGAATATCAGCTTACAGAATTTGGAGCTGGATACATTGTTTTGTGGTTGCTACTTTTCTGACGTGATCATTCAGATGAAGATTGCTGCTAGACAGTCACACCTTAAAAAACTGGGTGAAAATAGTGAACTCCAGGGGGATGATGCGAGCAACTGCCAACACCAGGACTGCAGGTGTGCTTCAGCACCCCAGTGGAATCGGGAAGACACTAGGGTAGAAAGATGAGCTTGCCTATGGTCTAATTCAGCAAAGGAGTTTCTGGCATGCAGACCATCTCTCCCCCACACTTAACCAGCTACCGCTAGAGTAACTGTGGGGAAACCCAACAAGATTTAATCTGTCCCTGCTTTCAAACACCAGCCAGCTCAGCACCAAGTAAGCTGCAGCATTTAATTTCTAGCAGAAATAACCAGAGGCCACAACACAAAAAGCTGCAAGTTGTAGGCACAAGAACTGTGGGACAGAGCTACCTGTGCAACAGATGTAGAGATCTACTTTAAAAGCCAGGAAAAGGGTTATTATCACAAGTAAAAACAAAGGAGAAAAGAAAAGATTATAGCATATTCCCATAGGACAAGGACACAATTACCAAAGAGGTCAGCATTGAGACTATACTCCCAACTGAAGCTTAAGAATAGAATATGAACTGGTTAGAAGAACAAAGAGTCTTCTTTGAAGACCTCTGGAAGGATTTTAAAAACTATATTAGAGAAATAGAAGAAAAACTGACCAATGATTTTAAAAATATGAAAGAAGAATTCATTGAGGAGAAAAACTCTTTAAAAAGGAAAATTAGACAAATGGAAAAGAAAATGCAAAACCTAACTGTCGAAAATAACTACTTAAAAGGAACAACTGGAGAGATGGAAAAGGAGATGAAAAAATTAACTGAAGAAAACAATTTGATAAAACTTAGAATAAAGGAAGCATAAACTAATGAATCTATGAGATATCAAGAAACAAACAGAATTTAAAGAATGAAAAGATAGAAGAAAATATAACCTATCTAATTGGATAATCTAATTGGAAAAACACCCGACCTGGAAAATAGATCCAGGAGAAAAAAAATCTAAGGATTATTGAACTACCATAAAGCCATGATGAAGAAAAGAGGCTGTGCAATGTCATCCAAGAAATCATTAAGGAAAACTGTCCAGAAGTCAGAAGGCAAAATAATCATCGAAAGAATTCACCATTCATCTACTGAAAGGGACCCCAAACTAAAAACACCAAGGAATATAGTTGCCAAATTCCAAAACTATCAAGTGAAGGAGAAAATACTGCAGGTAGCCAGAAAGAAATAGTTCAGTTATTGAGGACCTGCAGTCAGGACCACAGAGGACCTTACAGCTTTTACATTAAAAGATCAAAAGAATTAGAATACAATATTCTGTAAGGCAAAGTAGCTGGGCCTACAACCAAGGATTAATTACCCAAGAAAGGTGAGCACAATATTTCAGGCAAGGAAATGGGTATTTGATCTTCAAATTCAGGTCTCAAGAGAGGAATAATATGATAAACGGGGAAAAAAAACAACAACTTGTTACATAGTATGAGCAAACCGATTACATCCCTATAATGGAAGATGATACTTGTTAATCTTCAGAAATGTATATTTATTATGAAATGAAAAAGGGATATGCATAGATGGAGAGAGTGGGTATAATTAGGTGATGTGATGATAACACATGTCATTTAAGAGTGTGAATGGATTATAATGGGAGGTATGAAAAGGACGAGGCAGAAAAAGGTAAATTCCATCACAGGAAGAGGCACAAAAATATATTAGAGTAGATGGAAAGAGGGGATGGAGATGAGTACTGTTTGAGAGGTGCTCTCATCTGATTGGATTCAATGACGGTACAACAAACTCAGTTAAGCATAGAAATACAACTAGCTCTATAGGCAATAAGAGGGGAAGGGGGAAGAGTGAGGGGAGTGTAAAAGGGACGGAAGATGTAGTAACTAAATGGGGGATTAAATGGGAGGGTGGCTGAAAAAGGGAGGGAAGATTGAGGGAGGCCTTGGTAAAAAATTAAAACTTTATTGGGGAGGGGAAGGGAGAAGTAAAAGAATAAAGAAGGGGAAAGTGATTGGAGGCAAAGAGAAAAATAGTAATCATAACCATGTATGTGAATGTGATGAATTCTGCCATAAAACAGAGATGGAGAGCAGAATGGATTGAAAACTATAATCCAATAATAAGTCGTTTTCAAGAAACACATTTGAAATGGGGAGATACACATAGAAAGAAGGCAAAAGGTTGTAGTAGAATTTATTGTGCTTCAGCTGATGTAAAAAAAGAAGGGATAGCAATCCTAATCACAGACAAAGCTAAAGCAGAAATATATCTAAACAAAAGAGCTAAGGAAGGAAACTACATCCTGTTAAAAGACTCCATAGACAATAAAGCAATTTCATTACTAAACATGTATGCTCCAAGTGGGATATTATCCACATTCTTAGAGAAGAATTTAAGGGAATTATACGAAGAAATAGACAGCAAAATTATGCTAGTGGGTGACCTCAACCTCTCCCTCTCTGAACTTGATAAATCTAACCTCAAAATAAACAAGAAAGAAGTCAAGGAGGTGAATAGAACTCTAGATAAATTAAGTATGATAGATCTCTGGAGAAAACTGAATGGGGATAGTAATGAATACACCATTTTCTCAGTGGTACATGGCACATATACAAAAATTTTCCATGTCCTAGGGCTTAAAATCCTCGCAATACAGTGCAGAAAGGGAGAGATGGTCAATGCATTTTTCTCAGATTATAATACAATAAATATTAAATGTAATCAAAGATCATGGAAACACAAGTCAAAAATTATTGGAAATTAAACAATCTAATCCTAAAGAACGAGTGGGTTAAACAACAAATTATAGAAACAATCAATGACTTCATTCAAGAGAATGGCAATAGTGAGACTACCTATTAAATAATATGGAATACTGCAAAAGCAGTTCTTCAGTTCTTAAGAGCAGTTGTATAACTTTGAGTGCCTACGTGAATAAAATAGAGGAAAAGGAGATTTACAAATTGGATATGCAGCTGAAAAAGCTAGAAAAGAACAAATTGAAAATACCCAAGTAAATGCTGAATTAGAAATATTGAGGGGGGGCGGAGCCAAGATGGCGGAGTAGAAAGACTCACCTATGCTAGGTCCAAACCCACAGCCCATAGATTTCCTGTAAAAAGAACTCCTGACAAATTCTGGAACAGTGGAAGCCGCGCAGCAACACAGTGAAGGAGATTTCCGCTGCAGAGAGCCCTGAAGAACCGACCGCTAAGGTAACCCGGACACGGGAGCGGAGTCCTGTCCGGCCGAGCGCTCCCCTCCCCCGCCCCGGCCATGCGGCGCTGAGAGGAGCGAGCAGAGCCCTGCAGGCATCGGG